>KV921137.1:14030-40351 GCA_002081555.1 Protostelium mycophagum | reverse complement strand
TAGTCTTGGTTTTTTACATGTTGTACATAGTAACAGAGATAATAGGAGTCGTTGTCATTCCTTTTATTTCTTTGCAGGAGACACCCACCCACTCACCCATTAGTTTCTGGAAGAAGCTTTGGTTTTTGTACTGATGAGGCTCTTTGTACAAGGAGAGGTTTAAGGGAGCAATCTTAAGGGAAGACAAGTGCAAACATCGGCTGGGATGGGAGCCCAGTGTGGCAACTGAAGGCATGATGAACGCGCGTGTGGTCGCAAAATAAATAAAGGTACATCGTTAAGGGAGCAATCTTAAGGGACGACAAGTGCGAACATTGGCTGGGATGGGAGCCCAGTGTGGCAACCGAAGGCATGATGAACGCGCGTGTGGTCGCAAAAATAAAGGTACATCGGTAATTGTAGAATATATTTATATTTCGAGGGTTGTATCTCAATTATTGATACCGGTATTCCCACTTGTTTTGTGGGAATAAATTTATTCGGGGACAACATGCAAGCAACAAGAGGGAGAATGCTGGTTGCATTTATTCTCTTGTGCCTAGTATCTTTCGTCACACCTCAGGAGGGATGTCCTGAAAATCTATGTTCGGACGGCAAGGTAACTTCAAAGTCAGCATCTTGGATTGATAAAGACAGTGCTGCAGTAAATTTGAATGGTGTGGCTGGGGACCGGATTGGTGTGCGTGTCTGTGCGACATGAATTGGGACTAATTTCGTAGGTGGATCAGCCTTTTGTGTTGACGATTGTTACCCTTCTGGCATGCCTCAATCAGATGATCCAGAATTCAAAACTCTGCAGAGGATTTATGGGTTTTCTAATGGTGGCTAATTGTGTTCATGTTTCGTCATTTTAAAATTCAACAGGTTGGCATTGGCACGAGAGCGGAAACTGGAATACCTCCGTCGACTTCTGCTCTTATTTTGGCGTCAAGTGTGCAGATGGTGTGCAATATACTTCTTTAAAATATTAATTCTGTGCAGGGCATGTAGTTGAATTGAAGATGCCAGGAAATAACATGGTCTTCCTGTGGAGAGTGTTGGAAGGAAATTGGGACCTGCCATATCTCGAGCATCTTGATTTATCAAACAATACCTTCAAAGGGGTACGTGGCCAATTCATTTTCCTGCCAAAAAATTCAATTGTCGATATATACATTTTCTTCGTATATTTCTTGTATCTATTATAAACGTATTTATTTTAACACAGGAAATACCTCCTATTGTCTTTCGCAGTTCTTCAAAATTACAGTATCTTGACATGTCCCATAATGTATTGTCTGGGAGCATTCCAAATACACTCTTCGATCTTCAATTCCTTACGCATCTTAAAATGAATGGCAATCAACTGACCGGGGATATACCAGAGGGTCTAAGATTTTTGCACCTCAAGTGGTTAGATCTCTCTGATAATTTGCAAATTTCGGGGGCTTCGAATTTGTTGAATTCCACTTCGGAGAATTTGGAATATTTTAATTGGACGTGTACCAGCTCCATAGAGGGAAAGGTGACGGTAGGACTCTATATTTTATACGGATTCGCAGAAAAGTTGTTGACAGATGCAGGGTAACGACATACATCAATGGGGGGGATGGAAGAACTTGGTGACATTTTTAGCTCCGAATCTGTCGTGAGTTTTCAATTTTGAAATGAAAAATGAAGATTTCAGACTACGAGGAGAATTGCCCGATTTTACAAATTTGACGAAACTAAAACAATTCGATGTGAGAGGCAACAACTTTAACGGTAATTATTATATTTCATTTACGCTCTACAACCTACCAGGGCCGATTCCTGACTCAATAAATTGTGCCGTTTCACTGCAGTATATCGATCTCAGCGGGAATAGACTTTCCGCCCTTCCCCGCAACATGAGTGGTCTCAACAATTTGGTCCATTTTAACGCCTCGGGCAATCAAATCTCCAAATACTTCCCGCAAGAACAAAATCTACCAAACCTAGAGACGGTGAGTTTTCGTCGAAATTTTCGTCGAAAATTCTGAAAGATACAGTTGGATTTGTCAGATAACGGGATTACTGGTGAGGTGCCAGAGTTGAACGGAATGCCATCATTAAAAGTTCTAAGGTGTCAACAGACACTTGAGAAGCTGTTCAAAAATTTGACTCGTTGTAGATTAGGAAGCAATCAATTGGGGGGAGAAATACCTGCACATCTATCAAAGAGAAAACTGGAGGTCATTTCACTTTCATATAATACTTTTCACGGAAAAATACCGGAAGAATTCCAAGAAATCAAGACTTTGAGACAACTAGAACTCTCCCACAACTATTTGACTGGAGAAGTGAGTTCCGTTGTAGATTGACATAATCAGCAAATTTCGTTCTTTTGAGCGTTGTAGATACCACAAGATATTGTAGATCTACCGAACATAAGCTGGATCGATATGGGTTACAACTCTCTAAATGGTCCAATCAGATTCCCACAGAAAAAAACTCAGATCTTGGAGTACTACGATATCTCAGGTAATAACATGGAAGGCCACCTACCGAATCTATTGCACTACAACGAGGTAATTTATTTATTCGCAAGATTTGACGCGTCTTTAAAGGCGGGCAATGTCGCATCAAGAAACGATACTATTATATTTTTAATTAAATAAAACAGTTGAGAGTGCTCAAACTTGACTACAATAAAATCGGGGGCATGGCACCCGAACTTCCTCCAAAAATTCAAATTTTGAATTTGTCTGGAACATCTTTAGAAGGAAGGATACCAATGTCAATACAACTCTGTGAGTCTCTAGAGGAGATCGATTTATCACAGAATCTTCTCTCTGGAGAGGTGCGGAACGATGACGTCATCAACAGGTCCGCTGAATAGTTGTAGATTCCTGATATGTTTAAAAAAATGAGAAAATTGAGGGTGCTTTTGTTGAATAATAACAACCTAGACGGAGTATTTCCGGAGACGTTGTGCAATGCCACGTCACTCCAACAACTTCACCTTGACAACAATAAGATAGGAGGCCCCATCCCTACCTGCCTCTACAACTTGTTAAGTAAGTGTTCCTTGATATTAATATCGCGATGACAGACGATAGATTTGACCCAATTGTCCCTGGCAAACAACGAGATGACTGGTGAAATCCCGGAGAAATTTAATGTGTTGTCTCTAGAGCTGCTAGATCTATCATTCAACCATTTTGAAGGGTTGGCTATCTACATGAGGATCAAATCTTTGACACGAGTCAGTATTTTGTACATCTATAATGAGATTGACATTCATAGCTGGTTTTATCACACAATAAGTTTGAAGGTTTCCCTTTTGTGCAAGAGAAGACAGGAAACAACATGACTGCTCTGGTCCATTTAGATCTCTCCCATAATGCTTTCAGGTGGCTTTTAACTGATCTGATGGAGTTATATTCTTATCGTTGTAGTGGCCCGGTTTTCTCTGCTCTTCCCACAAGCATAGTTTATTTTGACGGCTCCCATAATTATTTTTCAGAATATGTAAGCTTCTTCGTTGCTGTCGATGATGCATCGTGTTCTCATTTCTGATGATGAACAGTTGGAGGAACACAAAGCAAACAGATTCCCCCGCTTGACACATTTTGATATGAGTTTCAACGGAATGAGCGGCCACGTTTTGGCCCTGTTTACGAAATTTCGAACACCGTTCATTGAGAGGTTGTCATTAAGTGGAAATAACATCGTTGGGGTAATCCCATCTACATTGAGGGAATTATCCGCTTTACAACGCTTAGGTAATGTCAGATCCTTCATTATGGGACACTGCGTTAAGACACTCATGATGAGATCATAATGACATGATAGTGATATCTCCACAGATTTAGACAACAACCAACTCACCGGCGATCTATCAAAAATTATTGGTGGATTACAAACATTGAACCACATTGATTTGGGATCCAACAGTCTTTCCACAACAGACCTCTCTTTCCTCTCCTCTTTCACTGAACTCCGGGTGAGTCACCATTTTTTGAAATGTTCTGACTCTCCCAGCTGCTAAACTTATCCCATAATCAAATCAAGGCTGAGATCCCCAAGAAAATGCATCAGTTGATGTCATTAAGATATCTTGACCTCTCACATAACGAAATCTACGGGGAAATTCCTGAGGGACTTTTCAAGATGAAAACCTTGACGCATCTACTTCTGAATTCCAACAAGATGTCTGGAACTTTCTCGGAATTTTCCTCGGATATTCAAATTTTTGATCTGAGCTCTAATCACTTTGAGGGAATTTTAAACATTCAGAATGCGACGCAATACTACAACGTCAGCCATAACAAAATTTCTGGTACTTTAGATTTCGATGATTTCTCGACATTTTAATTTGACAAGCTAACAGGTAAATTTCCAGATCTATCACAGAAATCTCAGTTGAAAATATTTGACATCAGGTATTTCTTGGAAAAAGTTTTATCGCTGAGCTTAATAGTAACAATCAAGTGACTGGGGAGCTGCCATCTCTGTCTTCACTCTCAAACATTGAGGTAATATTTGAAAAGAAAATTTTTACTTCTACAGACAACAAATCGAGAATTTGCGAAACACTCATACACTTCTAATTGATGACACCGTTCAGGTTATAAATATTTCGAAAAATCTCCTGAGTGGAGCTCTTCCACCCATCGAGCATCTTGAGACACTTCATGTACTAGATTTAAGTCTCAATAGATTCACAGACAGTTTGGATTTTGGTATGGAGAAGAACGCGCAGAGCACCTGCCTGATGAGCGAAAACTCGTTTTTGTGTCCGGTTCCATGGTATGTTTGGACCAATTGCTCCGCAAGGTGAGTTTTGAAACGACTGGGCCTCCTCTTTTCTTGATACCAAAGAATGATGTTTTACAGGTGTGAAGTGGCATCAATGGAAATATCAAACGTTTCTCTCACTTTGAAGAATCATTCTGTGAGCTCAGATCAACAGAATGGAGACACTTTTTGGTTCCTCACAACACTCGCACAAGTTGTAAACGTGACCCGCTCCAGACTCTTCGTACATTCTGTGCGATTTGACAGGTCGGTTTGTGTTACAATGATATGAAAATGACATATTCTAGCGTAGTTGACATTATTGTAAGAGCCCCTCCATCAGACAGTATGAACGAAGGGAATTCTCAGAGAACAGTACAATTGATAAAAAAAGTTGCCAAAACTGGGAAAATCGGGCAATATACGGTAGTGATAATAACACATAATAATGTGATGATTGAAAGATCCTAGATTCTCGGAGTCGGAGATGTACCGCCCGATCCAGAGACTACTGTCATACCAAGAGATAACTGGTTTGCAGCCAAAACTGCTGGTGGGGGTGCTATTTTGCTGTTGTTGATTTTAATCTTGGCCTTCATTTTCTGGAGAAGGAAGAAATCTGCCATAAATCCAAACGACGATCTGCAGCACTTATTACTGAATGATGTCGTCATTGGTGAACCCATAGGTAGGATTTAGAGGAAATCTCTAGTCTCAAAGTGTACAGCCACAGGAAACTTTGGAATCGTGTACAAGGGAGAGTGGAATTACATTAGTGTGGCTCTCAAAGGCATCAAGGTGAATTCTTTATACCCAAAAAATTCTCGGAGATTCATTGACTTTTCGTAGGATAATGGCAAGACGCAGCATACCCAATGGCGCGAAGAGATCACGCTTTTACAAAAGCTGAACCACCCTAACATCGTTCGCTTGTTTGGTATCTATGACCACAAATCCGAACTCTTCATGGTGCTCGAGTACGTCTCCGGAGGCAGTCTGGAACATTTTCTCAGGAATTCTGGTGATTTGTCAGACAATATATTGATAGGCATGTGTCACGATATCAATAAGGGGTTGCTGTATCTACAAAGAAAAGGGGTTGTACACAGGTGAGTCAGTGGGTGTGATATCACAATGACGTCATCATAGGGATCTTGCAGCAAGGAATATTTTGGTAGATAAAAGTTCTCTAGCAGTCAAGGTGAGCTGTTGGTACTTGCTTTGATATCTTCAAAATGAATTATTAAATGTGATTATTTGTGACTGCTAGCCTTTCATGGGTGTTAATACTCATGTAGATTTCTGATTTTGGGATGTCAAGAGAAGGTGGTGTTTATGAAAAGGAAGCTAAAGAAATACCTTATAAATGGAGTGCACCAGAAGTAGTAGAAAGAGGCCAGAGCACACACCAATCTGATGTCTGGTCTTTTGCTGTTGTCATGTGAGCGTTTACGTTTATTTTAGAGAAATCTCTAATTCGTTGTAGATGGCAGATCTATTCTTTCGGAAGGCTTCCCTTCATCACGCTCACCAACTCTCAAGTTGTCGACACGGTTATCAGAGGCTCAGAACGCCTTGGACAACCAGCAAGATGCCCAGATATCGTGTATGACATCATGAAAAGATGCTGGTCTGTACAACCCGAAGACCGCCCCACTTTTTATGGCATCTACAACGAACTCTTAACCAATTTTTCGGACGTTTTGAAAGGGGACGAGGGAAATCTGACACCTCCAACGGCGGAGTCACGCTCCTTGGAAGATTATTACGCCCGTCCAAAATCATCCTATGAACATTATGATAGTGAAGAGACGCAGAGTGAGGAGGAGATGGGACTTTTAACTCTAACAAAGTTTCCACCGAGGTGATATTTTCATGTTGATCTTACTTATTTCACTCGACAAGACAATGCATTCATTCAAATCCCTTGCCTAGATCCTGAGATTTTGTAGGAAGGTTGATGGCCAGTACGATATCGAACTCAACAGTATCCATTCTTGAAGTTATGCGTTCAATACAACGAGAGCACCATTTTCTCAGTGTGTAGTAAATTTTGTTTTAGAGGAGTAAAAAACGATCCAAATACTTGTAAATTTATAATCCATTCTCGTTGTAGTTGGTGGCCTTCTCTCTGATCCAAGGGTGCTCCAGAACGCCACGTAAAGACATTCTCTGTGAAGGGTCGTGTACCAATAGCTTGTTGATAAGATCTCTTGCTCCGGCAGATACATACGATGGGTAGTGGATCTAAAAGTGATGTCATTATGACATCGGAACACTTGAGATATCTCACCTCGACACCAGTGATGCGACGGTGTGTCTCAGCGGTTGTGTGTGCCTCAAAAGGTGGTTTTCCCACTAAAAATTCATACAGTAATACACCTGTACATCTTCAGACATCTCTGCTATGTCGACAAGGGTTGTACATACCGAGAGACCAGATGTCGACAGCTGTTCCGTGGGCCTTTCCTTCAATCATCTCTGGTGGTAAATAGTCGAGTGTTCCGCAGAGTGTTGTTCTGCGGGAGTTGGGGGCGTGTACAGACCAGCCAAAATCTCCTATTTTTAGTTCTCCATCTCTTCCCACCAACAAGTTCTCGGGCTGTGAGAGTTAGTATGTGGTACTTTGGTGTTTATTCTGATGGCGGGAAAATGTTGGTGTATGCAGCAACAATGCGGCAACTGACCTTGATATCACGATGGATGACGTGCTTATTATGACAGTATTCCAGAGCACCAGCCATGGAATATATGTACTACAATGAGTCAATTTTTTGGCGCCAAAATGTCTTGAGAAAAGGTACCGTGGCAGAAAGTTGTTCGTCGAATCTCTCAGCGGCTCTCAGCTCCTTAAAGAGTTCTCCTCGTGCGGCATATTCGATGATGAGGTACACTCTGTCTTTGTCATAGAAATATCCAAACAGCCTCAGAATGTTTGGGTGTCTAGATGGGTAAGTGGATGATTTGATGGAAAGCCTTCGCACCTCAAGTGAGATTGGATCTCGATCTCTCTGCGAAGTTGATGTTCTACGCGGGCTTCTTGGAGTTGATTCTTGTATAAAACCTTCAGAGCACAGATGAAACCGCTTCCCTTCTCGCGAGCCATGTAGACATTCCCAAATTTACCCTAGATCACGATCAGAAACATGAACATGGAATGATTTTACCTGTCCAAGAGGTTTACCGATATCGAAATCATTTAGAACCCATCTCTTTGGTTGATACTCGGAAGTCTTGACTTGATCAGATCGTAATCCTGATTGTCAAGTGTTACCTGTTGAGTTGAAGTATGAGCTGCAGAGGTGGCTGAGATGTTCGAGGTACCAGAGGTCGTATTTTGTATCCTGCTCAGTTGAGACACATTTTTCGTAAGTGAAGCAGCTTACTTTCCAACTACCCTTGGGGCGGGAATCCTTGCAGGACCAGCAGCAGTGGAGGATGTTGACGAAGTTGCTGTCTTAACAAATGTTGGAACTTTGGGAGCAGCAGTCGTCGAGCTGGTTGTGGCCGTTCTTGTCGGTCCTGCTGGTCTCACTACATTGGCTGAGGTCGGTGCGAAGGGTTTGGTGGTAGTGGTTGTTGATTTGGCAGTAGGAGCTACTCGAGAAGGTTTCTATTAAAATCAGATCGAGAATGAAAAAATGCAAGAGTTCAAACCTTGAGATCTTCTGAAGGATTTGTTTTGGTGGCATTCTCTTTGTTCAAATGAATACCGCCGAGGTGTGCGGTGACGGACTTCATTCTTTGTAAAGACACAGGAGCTCACGCTACTTAAAGTTGAGCTCGGTTGTGTGGTTGGCGCACTTGTATAATAACAACGGTTTGAATTTGGAACTTTTGGCGCCAAAATTTGAATTTCTCCTCTTTCCGATCGTCTCAAACCAATGAAACTCAGCGTTTTCACAAGATCACACTGAAGAAGTAGATGGAAAGAAGATGAAGAGGATAAGTATAGTTTATCTACAACAAGGAGACTATCCTTCCTGTCCGAACTGCTTGGTGAAGTCTACAAATGCACCCAAATCTCCCTGTGACACGGTGGGTCTGTTTTGCTTCAGACTTCTCTGGAAATCCTTATAAGATATCTTCAGGATGGACAGCTTGTTGGGGTCGATCTCCTCCCATGTCATCTCGACGGCTCCAGGATCACCAGGCGAGCAAGGTTCTAAGAGGTCATCCACGATGACTGAAGGGTCATTCCTGGAGGGTCCGCTCGTTTTCTTGAAATGTGTCGCAGATTGAAGCGAACGAATGGGCTGCATCATGGCATCACGCACGACAGTAGCAATATCTGATCCAGAGTACAGTTCGGTCGCCGCGCCCAATTGCTTAAAGTTTTCCTATAGATTTCTTCAGCTTCAAGTGGAAATGAGTTGTAGATGGAGTACCTTAGTGAGTGTGTGGGGGGTGTCTCCGAGGTGAATTTCAAACATTCTGGCGCGAGCAGGCTCTTCGGGTAGCGGGATGTATATACGCTTCTCGAATCTGTGGGATTGAATATTTGAGACGACTGTACAGGTCACATGACCCACCTTCTGCGAATGGCAGTGTCGAGCAACCAAGGAAGGTTAGTGGCGGCAAGCACGAGCACCCCTTGCATATCACTTCCCACTCCTGTCTACAATCAGCCACACAACAATCAACAAAGACGCACCGTTCATCTGCACCAGAAACTCGGTCTTGATTCTACGAGCCGATTCAGACTCCGAGTCACTTCTCTGGCCACAAAGAGAGTCGATTTCGTCAATAAAAATGATACTGGGCTTGTTCTCTCTGGCCAAGTCGAAGAGACTTCTGACCAATCTACAACGGTCAGAGGACGTTCAGAAATTCAGAAACCTACTTTTCTGACTCTCCCTGCCATTTGGAGACGATGGCAGATGAAGAGACGGAGAAGAAAGTAGAATTGGCCTCTGTAGCTACTGCTTTGGCGAGGTATGATTTTCCGGTACCTGGGGGCTGTACATATTAGCTCGTGCGGGATGATGAGTGGAAATAAAAAGTGGCTCACTCCATACATAAGAATACCCCTCCAGGGAGTTCTCTGACCAGTGAATAAATGGGGGAATTTGATGGGTAGAATGACAGCCTCTTTAAGGGCTTCTTTGGCTGCAGCAAGACCTGCTACGTCATTCCATTTCACATTTGGTTTTTCTCGTAAGATGGCTCCTGTTACATGAATCAGATGTGAAAATCTAGCATCATCTCACCTCCTAGGGAGTCTTTGATCTTCTTGTTTTCATCTGACTCTTCTCCGTCTTTCCTGCAATGATTCAATGATCGAGATTTGTATTTTCGCTATAAATCATACTTGGCAGAGCCACCATTTGTCGGCACCACCTGCTTGGTAGTTCCCTTTTCTATCATCTCTTTGAGCTTTTCCGCTCTTGTTATATACTCTTGTACTTTTCCTCTGATCACCTCTTTCGTGCGTTGATTCTTTTCATCTGTAAAATGTTCGAAATTATCTTCAATGATGGGACAGGGATGAAGCGGTTAACATAGTTAAACATGTGACCGATTTACATACATTTGATGGCAGTCATGAAATATTCCAGTGATAGTTGATATAAACGAAATGCCTCGGGATAGTCTTTGGCGCTGTCCTTTTCTGTGGCTTGTTGGACGATAGTAATGGCCTTTTGCAAGAAGTTACAGTCAGCCATCTTCTATCTGCATTTTTCATTACACTCGGTTCTTGTGTTATAACTGAAATACGTACCCCTCTTTGCGCCTTCCTGTTATTGATGTCGATCGCGAATGACCGAAAATCCTTTTCAGAGAAATTGGTCGAAGGAAAACTTCGCGCCAACAAAATCTTTGAATTCTTGTTTTCTTTGTGAGCTCCCTCTTTTCACGATGAAATATGTTGTCCTTCCCAAAGTATATCTATCAATCGGCTTGGTGTCTAATTTCATTTCATTCACATGAAAAGGATCAGAAAAGGTACATTTATTGCTCTGTTTTTGCAGTGTCTTCTGCTTTTGTCGTGTCATTACTCTCTTCTGTTTTTGTTGCTTCATTGCTCTCTTCTACTTTTGTTTCTTGATGGTCTTCTGACCGATCTATATCCTCATTTTTCACTGATGATTCATCCTCTTGTTTTTTTGGTGATTCATTGTTTGATTTTGTTTCTGCATTTTGTTTCTTTTGCTATCCATCATCAGCTTCTGGCAACACATACAGCAGATGGAGCTCACCTTCTTAGCAAGCTCGCGTTGTTCTTTGACTTTGTCCTTTTGTTTTTTCCTCTTGGCTGCTTTCTTCTCTGTCTTCTGTGATTCTTTGTCCTCCCTTTCCTTCCTCTTCTCTTCGAACTCACGCTTTTCGCGGTCCTGTCTATCTTCTGCCTCCATAGCGGCTAATCTGGCGAATTCTCGACGTCTTTGATATCTATACTGGTGAAATTCACCACTTCCAGCACCTGATGTTGAACCTGCTCATTTTAGAAAAGACAGATGTTTATGTTTCAACCTCCTGTGTTTCTGACTTCAAATCCTTCTTTGATCATGCTCTCAGGAGTTGACCATCCTATTGCCTCTCCGGTGTGACCAGTAATATTCACTGGTCGCTCAGTTGTCTTTGGTTGTGTTGTCATCTTGCTGATGATTTGAACTGATTCGGTTAGGAGTTGTAGTTGAGCAAATCGTTGTCCTCTTCGCATGATGCAAATTTATACTTCATTGACAGACAAAGAAGTGTCTTTGGACTAATATTCATTATTCTTGATCTTATCATATATCACAAATTGAGATCTATTTTGTTCTTCACAGATGGGTTAAAAAGAGAAGATGAGGTTCATTGTTGCCAGTGTGTTAATTTTTGCCCTTGTGTCCACCTCTCTCACTCATCCCTCGAAGATTGACTGCACCGATATCGCTGGAACATGGGCCGTCTCCACGTCCCTGCGGACACGGCATACTACGTCACCAAAGTGAACAATACCGCCTACCTCTTTACACCCACAGCCGACACATCGTCAAGTGCCTCATCCTACAAACTTTCCCTTGTACTGCAGACTTGAACAGAAAGACTTCTAATTGTCCAACTGATCCCTGTTACAGAAATACAATCAATTGATACAACTTTTTTTCATTTATTTTTCCTAACCAATTTAGGATCTCCAACAGAAGTTTGCCCCCAGCCAGTTGTCAAACGGTTCGGGACCAACTCGAGCAGATAAACGCATTTTCAAACAATAAAAATAAAATGAACTGATCGTTCACACAGCCTTCATTGTAGTTCAGCAGTAACATCCATAAATGTCTATCATCGTCCTCAGCCTCTTGTTTGGTGTCAGCAGAAAAAGTCCAGCAAATTTGGTGAATTATTACTGTTTTTAAGCTTGTAGTGAGACACTCTTACGCATGAAATAACACAAGGCAAACAATACTTCATCGCGATGGACGCATTTGGTCGATCTGGAGTGCTCTCCACTGAACTTCAAAATCAAACCAATGATCAGACTGGAATCTCTTATCGAGATACAAATTGGCTTCAGGCATTCAGATTAGACGTTGATTCTGTTCTGGAGTATTTCAGAAACTCTAGTTTTTATGACAAGTGGGTTACTTCGAAAGAGATTATTTTGGATACTGAATAGTGTTTCTAGGAACTGCAACAACGAGCTATTGAGAATGCAACAACGAATACCTGATCCAAAAGTATTGAATGATCGATTGAGACAATTGAAAGGAGTGGAGTATGTTGCCTCACAAGCAGAAGAAGGATTATTCATCATCACAAAGCAAGTGCGAAGAGATCCCAACATGACCATGCGTGAGTCTAAGACGAAATGATTCTCTCATTTGGTCCTCTTATTCATCTGGGATAGCCTCTGCTTGTTATTATGTGATACACGGAACTATATTTCAATCACCGAATATACATGCAGTTCTCGCCTCCCGCGCAGTAAGTCTTTAATTTTATTTTATATTGTCTATCAGAGGACTTGTGTTGACGCAGAAAAGTTGAACGTAAATGTGGATCTTTACCTTTGAAATAAATAAAATTTAGTTTATTTTTTTACCATGCGGCAAAGCCGCAACAAGTTTGTGCTATAATACCACCTCATCATCACAAAAGATATTTTTGGGCAAGCTATAAATAAATAAATGGAATTCTTCATTTTATTTTCTGAGACAAAATCAGGTGAAAGCCACCTATTATCTGCAGACAGCTTTAAAGAAGGTGGGATGAGATATATTATAGAGGTTGACTGTGCCAGAGCTGCAACTTCTACCGATTCAATTTCTCACAAGGATACACGTGGAATTTCGAGGAAGAAGGAAAGAGTGGAGCTGTCACTACACAACAACGCACACTCGCGAAACAGAGTGCAGAGAGGGAGTTGAATGATGAGAAGAATGTGGACAGCATCATCAGAGCATTATACCAATCGGTAGCAGACATCACATTCTCATTGTCTGTGATCACATGATGATATTATGCAGTATTCGAAAGCAGAAAACGGGATACAAGATGAGGGTACCAATGCTACTCAGGTACTTTATTCAAATCTTCAAGATATAATACAAAATTTATTTTCTATTCTTAATAGCTGCTTCTCACAAAAAGAAATGGTGCAGTACCAAAAAATATTTTGTGCACCGAAAATTGTTCACCTTACCGTAAAAGTTGCGGTATGTTAACGCGGCGAAGAATAGTCAAGACACCTTCAAGATTCTTGATGGCACAAAATAAAATTTATTTTATTTTATATTATGTCTGATTCCCCCAGCCTTCCCCCTCCTTAGACCCCGCCGGCAAAAACAAAAGGTGAAATTTCTCTTTTTTTTCTTCTAAAAATCTCAGAAAAGGCAACGGGAACGGCCCCGCAGATAACAAGAAAATGAAGAAAAAATAAATAAAAATAAAAATAAAATGAGAATTCATTTATAATTCATTTATAGCTCTTCGAGAGTCCTTTGAGATTTGCCTTCATGGCTTTCCTAACTTGAGAGTTGAGGTCCTTCACCACGATATTGCAGATTACAACGCTGTAGAACTCGCTCACTCTTCGCAAGCTGTTGCTAAGCGATGCGCTTTGTGGTTTTCCTTGGTAATGCTCAATGCACCGACCTGTACAATATTATTCATTTATTTAAAAAAGTTTACAGTATCACGTCTATTTTTTGGACGGTAGTAACCGTATAAATGTGCGGTATCGTCCAAAATTGATCA
The DNA here is from genome assembly GCA_002081555.1 of Protostelium mycophagum. Taxonomy (NCBI): domain Eukaryota; phylum Evosea; class Variosea; order Protosteliida; family Protosteliaceae; genus Protostelium; species Protostelium mycophagum. The sequence goes on along the minus strand of KV921137.1, from coordinate 26,428 downwards.
TAAAAAATAAATTATCAAAAAAATTCATAAAAAATGGTGTACCTAAAATTTGGCTGGAATCAAAAAGTTTTTGTAATGTCACAACATAATTCGGCTCATCCCTGCACATCGTGAGATGACACCTTCATATGATGAAGACACATGCACATGACATCGAATCGTCTCACGTCTTTTGCGTTCGGCTGGCAATCTCTTTTGCACCTCTGGCTATTTTTTCTCCGACTTTTTTGAAGCCCATACCGATGCCCTTCTCCTGTGTCAAGTGAATACAATTTCTTCAATGTGAAGATATTTTCTTGTGGAGATAGTCCTTTTTGTGCAGGATAGCTGCAGGGTTATGCACAACCCCGTACTCATGTCTCGCAGAGACAAAATCGTGTATTGTATCTCTCTAGCCGTAACACAAAAACACGAGTCTGTATGTTTCCTTCGCAGAAGATATGTAAAACTTGTTGCGACAGAGATAAAAAACAAATGAATGATTTCATGTTAAAATAAATACGATCACCTTCTTTGGAACATCTTGATCAGTATACTCGGGTACATATCCTAGTGCTTTTGATAGGTTGTTCTGTATAAGTCCAATTTGTGTGCAGAATCCTTCAAGTTCCTAGTACACATCAGCGAAATAACATTTATTCCATTCTGCAAGATGGTGTCAATTTTATTTTTCGTCTGGTATTTGTTATGAATTTGGCGCCAAACCGTTTTCCACCGCGTTTTCCACGAAAAGGAGACAATCCCGCGAAAACAAATCACACACCAAAACATTCAACACGAAACCCTCTAAACCCTCTAAAAGCTATCATAAAAAATACCTTCGTAACGGCTTCTTGGTCTTCTACCTTGAGTTCGTGTAATTTCAACAATAAACCCAAGAGTGTTTCGTTATTCGCTTGCTTCGTGGAAACACCCAAGTTTCCTTTGCTTCCCGTCAAAGTCCTGCCACATTTAATTTTGATCTGTTACTCATGCTGATCATTAGAGCCTCTATGTCGGCCGTTGCCGCAGAGAGCGGTTCAAAATCCATTTTTAATGTCTTCTTTGTACAAGTTATAGTGTTTCCGCAGGTGTCTGTGGAAGAGGATTTAGAGTTGCAAGAAGAAACACTGCGGCACTGCCGCAACAAAGACACTATGGATAAAGAGGAATTTGTGCACGGCAGAGCCGCACCATGAATCGAAAATGATGAAGACGGACCATGTCGATGCCGAGAGCCAGATGTCTGGAGTTAGATATCCACCACTGACGATCGTCTTTGAAAATACTCTCATCAGCCAGAATGGTTGGAGTGCAGTATTAGAGGGGGGCAGGTCTGCAACATTCTGACAATGTTAGGAGATCGTCTTTCGAGATACTCACAGTTTTCGTCGATGTCTCTTCTGCATATTCACTGCGACTCCCCGGTTGGCTCATAGAATACCTCGAACTGAAATCTCAGATCGTTTTCTGTTGTATTCAAGACTTACGAGAGTGGAGAGAGAGGCGAAACCTTTTCCAATTCATCCAATCGATCCCTATATTGTTGAAGCTGTGCTCATCAGAACAAAAATCTGTGAATGAGACAATACCAGAGTTTCTATCTTCGTTTTGTTCTCATCCGGAACGATGTTCAGCTCATGATCTAAAATCCGTATCTAGATGTGTTAAGAAGCAAAGGTCTGATGAAAAAAACTTACAGCTAATTTATAATTTGTTATTGCAGCTAATATGCTCCCTTTCTTGTCGAAATCCACAGCCAGAGTGGCATATTGCAGTGCCGGAATGATTCTCTTCATAGAAGCATTCTGATCAAAAGGCGGCCGTATTGAACCTTCTGATCCGGCCATGATTGTGTGGGTGATGTCTTCTTTATTCTTCATCTGTTGCTTTCTTTGCGTAATCGGCCGCTTCTACAAACCTAAAAAAATTATTTCCCACGCAGAAGCTGGAACCAAATAGACCTCTCTTTATAGACAACCAATGCCTTTTAATTGTGACCTCTTCGAACTAGTTTACACCCAACACAAAGTCCAGTAATTCTTGGACAAAATATATTGAATAATGTACATTTTTATGTTTATTCATCTTGGTCAGAATTATTGGAGGAGGAGTCAGGGCCATAGTCTATCGGTATCGGTTTATAGAACACTGTGGTCACAAATTTGGCCTTGTATCTTTGTGTGACACCTGGATTTTTCAACAATCTATTCATCAGGAGGGTGGAGTGTACAGAGGGTTTGTTTAAGCAACTACAACGATGTAAAAATAGCTCACCTAAGATGATGATGTCATCATCAGGTCTCGGTAGTGAGTAAAAATGATTCAACATGACGTGGTGTGGTAGAGGGAGGAGGGAGGGGTCGAATTTAGAGGGGGGGGAGGTGTTGAGCAAGGCCCGCATGAGATGGGGCGGGAGGGAGGGAGGGGAGGAGCTCTGTGTTGTAGACGCAGCGGCCGACCCAGGTCGAGCTTTTGGAGGAGAGGGAAGTCGGACCTATCAATGTCAGGTCAGACGTGTCAGAAATTTCCTCGAGAATCTAATAATAATTCAGTGAAAATTACCTCTTGTCCATAAGTACCAGGGGGGCTGTTGCTCGCTGGTCCCGCCAGAATTGAATTCTCTTCACCCCGCATCGCTTTTATTTCGACAATGTTATTTACCTGTATCATATTAAAATAAATACAAAGATGTGGAAAATTGATCCATTTTGTGTCGTGTATGACTGAGTCTTTTCTTCAAAGACAAAGAGGCAAGACATGCTGGAATTGTCTTGAAGTAAAGTATTGAGTTACATTTAGACAAGACAGATGACAAAAGGGAGATGTTCGATTTCATCAGGTGCACAAAAATTAGGTGTAATGAGAAGGACATTTAGACGAAACACTTCCATAAAAATAGATGCAACAATAGAAATAAGTACCTCTCCCTCAGCATCGGTGACCACGGGGAGGCCAGGATCCGTCTGCCATTTTCCATCCACAATGAATCTATAATAGTGCACTCCTGGAGGTAAACTCTGTATGACAGTGAAATCGCCATGAGATTCTTGCATTGGGATCCTCTCTTTCCAGTTATTAAATGTGCCTGCCACTATGAGCAGTCGATCCTACAATGATGCACAGAAAATGCAGATGATAAATTTTTATCTATATAGATACCTGATAAATAAATACTCTTGCCACCGTGCTTCCATGAAAAAACAGTTGGAAGTAACTCTCCACTCTCTACATCCTCAAATTCATCACTAGAACCTATTCTCCTTCGAGCTACCTGGGTCAACAATTTTAATCCTGGACAAATCACCTTTCGATTGTGAAGAATAAACCGATTCTGATATCTGTATTTTCATTGGGGATGCCAATGGAAGAGGAACATCTCGATCGTTAGGAGAGCCGACATATAAAGGACGATCGTCCTCATTTCCAGATGGAACGCGTGTATTCGCTCTATTATTGATGTTGACCCCCACAGAACTTGACAAGGTTGTTTTTGTTGTCTTTGCTGTTTTCTCCTCAGTGGAACTAGATATACCCATGGTGTTGTCCCAGATGCAGTTTGTAAATGACTTTCATTAAATATCCGCTCTTTCTACACTATTGTAGAGACTAACACCAGGTGATGCTGTAGATATTTTTATTATTGTGACCACATCGGTTACTCCTTTGAACCATCTTTTGATTTGTTTGGTTGTGCCATTATAAGCTCTTGATCGCCATGCAGGTAATTTCTGTCTTGGGATAATAACCAAGGTGAGATTATTTCCATTTTTTTGTACAATTTATTCTTTGTGCAACAGATCATTGAGAAAGTGGAATTAACAATATAATTGTCTAGTTGTAGTGTGCCAATTTAATCTCTTGTTTCTGCGCGGAAAACTCCTGTGTTGGTGGTGTTCCTTTCACTTCCGGGGCAAACATGTCTCTTTACCACAACATTGCAGATCTGACCAGCGTGGACGAATGGGTAGAGGCACTCTTGCCTCCCATTCTCTCGGGGATGAACTTGGGACAGCTGTTTATTGACTTACTTCTGTTGATTTTTGTTCTTTACATCCTCTTCCGCCGGCCGCAAGCCAACACTGAAAAGCCTCTCACAGAAAAGGTGGATGAGTGTTTCAATTCATTAGCGTTAATGTCCTCAGGAAATCGATGAGGTCATGGATAACTGGACCCCTCTACCCCTGGTCCCTAAGAGAACACCTCTTATGGAGTTGGATGATGATGCTCCAATTGTGGAAAGGTAAGCGTGGTTACGACGATTATTTTTACTAAATTTTCAGCTCAACCACTACTCATGTCGTCATCGATGGAAAGGAGATCCTCCACCTTGCTAGACACAACTTTTTGGGTATGATCAACAACAAGAGAGTCGAGGTAATTCCGCTCCTTAGAAATAAATCTCACCTATAAAGGACCAAGCTGTCGCCACATTAAGAAAGTATGGCACAGGTACCTGCGGCCCTCGTGGTTTCAACGGCACAATCGGTATGATGATACGATGATATCACATTATCACTCTATACGCAATAATTGCTGCAAACCTCTTGATACATGCAAATTATGTTCAAAAGACCATCTCTTCAGACAATAATTGAACATGACAGACTCACATCTCGATCTGGAGAAGAGGATTAAGAACTTTTTGGGTGCAGCTGACTGCTGCATTTACTCTTACGGATTTGCGACAGTTTCTTCTGCCATACCTGCCTTCTCTGGACGTGGTGACATCCTCGTTGTGTAAGTTCTAAAGATTTTTCTTCGTTCAAATGGGATGACATCAACGACATATCCTTGTATATGAATGTTATATTCTGCACTGCAAAACATGTAAATAAATCACAGATCAAGATGACTGACAATTTCTATCCATGACTAAAGTATTACAGTGACAAGGGAGTGAGCTATGCTCTCCAGACTGGTGCTAAGTTATCACGTGCTGAGGTCCACTGGTTCGAACATAATGATGTCAATGACCTCACCCGCATACTCGAGCAGATCAAGGTCGGTCAAAATGAAACATTCTTTTTCTGAATGAAGAAGGATGAGGACATGGCCACCGGCCGTAAGATCACCAGAAGATGGATCATTGTAGAAGGTCGAATTTTATTTTCATTATTTACCAGAAGTCTATAAGAAGTGTTATCGCGTGCTGCAAAGTTGTTCAGAATGCGGATCAGAAATGCTCAGCGGCAAAACTACAAATCCCTCGCAGCCAAAGATTACAGAGATATACACACTGCGGCAGCGCCGCACCTATACTGTGCCAAAAAAACACCTCAAATTCACAACGACCGAAAATACGCCTCTCAAGGCGTTGTAGATGCCACACTCAACTCCATAATACATACTGAGATACCCAGGACTCTATTTGAATTACGGTGATGTGGCACCCCTCGATAAGATAATGAAACTTAAGGAGAAGTACTGTTACCGAATCATTATGGATGATACATACGGAATCGGAGTACTCGGAAAGACAGGCAGAGGAACCGCAGAACACCACAACGTGCCCGTACGTAATATGACGTCATCACATGGTCTGGGTCGATGATGACGTGTGTAGATCACCGATATTGATATTTTGACCGGAAATTTGGAGGCTGCGACGAGCTCTGTCGGAGGATTCTGCTGTGGTGACGTCAGCATTGTCTACTTCCAGGTGACCATCTCATCATGAGACTCATTCAAGTTGATGTGGATGTGCGGCTTTGCCGTAGCACAGTGATTCTATTTTTAGGCTCGTAAAATCTGAGGGGGAAGACAATGCTTGTGCAGCAATTGATTTTTCGAAAGTGATCTGTGGCAATATCATTCTTTCTGCAGCAGAGCCGCAACACAAATTCCTCACTCTTCATGTACATCTTCCAGATCTACAATGATCTGTCGCATCTGTATTCATAAGAATAGCGTCTCAATTCATCTGGATATGTCTACTCCTGCTCATTACCTCCTCTCCTTGCCACAGCATCCATTGCTGCATTCGACATACTAGAAGAAGGTAATACCCATATCCATATACATATACACATACACATACATATACATATCCATATCCATATCCACATCCACATACATATCCATATCCATATCCATATCCATACATATCCATATACATATCCATATCAAATCTACTCTGCATTTCATGTAACTTGCAAGTGAAAAGTGTATTTTGTTGATCTACTTGTACATCGATAAGATCTATTTTTGGCACAAAGGGTCATTATTCAAGACCTATTTTTGGTATCATTTCATTGCACTTGAAAGTGAATAGAAGATTGACGGTCTACAGAGCCCCAGTTGCTGGACAATTTGAAGCAGAACATTCAAACTTTTGTCAAAGTTTTCCCCGCCAACGGCTTCCTCAAGGTCACTTTTTCAAATTCAAAAAATGGCGGGAAACTGAATATGTACAGATCACCTCCTCCCCCCTCTCACCCTTGGTCCACTTTAGATTGTCCAACCCCTCTGGTGACAGATTCCAAGACGAGAGTGTCTTGCAGAGGATTGTAGATGCTGTAAGTTTACGTACTTTCAGTTTCATTTCAATGAGAAGATGGTTTTATTTGCTTGGGGTACAAGTTGTAATTTGACATGATGACAGGCTCTTGTCAACGGTGTCTTCTTGACACGTGCAAAGTATGTCCACCAGAACGAGAAGTTCTTACCCGCCGCATCAATCAGAGTCTCCATCTCTGCCGCTCTCTCAAAGAAGCAGATCACTTCTGCTGCTGAAGTTGTTCTGGCTGCTGTCAAGAACGTCTCATCCAAATAAAAGTACAATCTATCAGTAAAAATAATTGTTCGATTATCGTTAATAACCAATAATGTCGGCCTTGACATTTGTGCCTGCTAAGAACACCCTTTGACACATCCCTGCCGCTGAGAGTGGTGAGGCAAGCATTATTGTGTGCTTTGTGTTTCTATTCTTGTATCAATGTCATAATTGACCTCTATCAGTAAGAATGAGATTCGAATTGACAATGGAACTGAGGACATGATTAATAAAGAAAGTTGTTTTATTCTTTGTCTTTGACAGGGGATGAAGCAGTTGTTTTAATTTATAATGATGAATTATGATAGGATGTATAAAGGGGTCATTTGGTGTTGTTTTGTCTCTTTATGTCATTTGTTTTGTTTATAGACTTCTCTGTATTTAACACAGGTAAAAAGGGTGGTGAGCAGCATGATGACCCAATCTCTGTATAGCAAATCTGCAGAAGGGCAAGGCTGGTCATGTCTGAACTTTGACACCACCATCTTAGTACATCATGGTGAGCCTCGTGGTGTGTATTTTGAGGCTGCGAAAAAGTCCAAAACAACTTCGAAAATCCGATAAAATTTACATAGTTCTACAATGATGTTTCCCGCCAAAATGTTGCACCGGAAGATTTTAAACCACCATGAGCTCGTCGAGAAGACCACCTAATGCTGCTTCGCTGGTGAAGAAATCAGCGACACCAATCTTTACAAAGAAGGATGTAAAGGACAAGAAAGAGGAGTGGGTCAAATTCTGATGATTATTCTCCGATTTAACTGTTTGACAGTGTCTTATCACTTTATGGAATCGGTAATGATGTTATGGAAGAGGATTCTGAAGACGAAAATGAGGTCCATTTATCCAATCAAAATGCTCAAACTGAACCCCGCGGCACGCCAAAGAAATCCAAATTAGCTCCAGTCTCACCAACAAAATCTACTTCTGCGAAATCAAATCCCATCAAGATTCAACATCAACAACAGCCCTCTTTTTGGAAAAACCGCTTAAACAGCGGAAAGGTGAGCCTATCTCATTCTGTATTCTTGATTAAGTGCTCGCAGGTCCATTTTACATTTAATGAGGGAATAGAACACTTATCTGGCTCGAACAATGGGGATAAATTAGATATTTTCGTAGATCCTGAGCTCAATCAGATGATCCCAACACCATACATGAACTCTAAAACACTCGATAGAGTGGAAGGTGATCACAAGAATTTTTTGACCCATTTCCTGACATCTAAAGCATTGGAGACACAATCTGAGGAGCTGTTAGAGTTGATACAGAAGGCTAATGACGTCAAACCAACCAGATTTCATCTGCCCTGCCAGGTGGACGATGTTCTCTTCATGTCTATACATAGCTCATCATAACAGGAACCGGTAATAGCAGCAGGAAGAGTTGTACAAGAGACAGAAGGAAAATTGACAGATAATGCAGGTAGAAGACATTGTGCGAATGAAATGTCTTAACCATGATGCAGTTGTGATCGAGAGCACAAGAGAGGGAGAAGGAGGTAAATTGAGATGCAGAGTGCACGTCAACAAAGATTTAGAACAGTACACGATATTTCCTGGACAGGTGCACCTATAAAAAAAAACAATATCTAAATTTAGATTTATAGGTGGTCATGTTTGAGGGCCCCAACCCTTCAGGAAAATTAATTATTCCAACCAAGATGTACACTGTGAGTATATAGTTATTTCCTGTTATGGGATGACTGATGGTGCGAAGGCACCAGCACCCACATTTGAACCGGTGACCGGCATGGAGGAAGGAATGTCCATCGTGATGGCATCAGGACCTTGGTCTTGTCATGAGAATATGGAATATGAGCCTTTGGAATCATTCCTCGAGATGCTCACAAACAATCCTCCTGATCTCGTCATCATGGTGAATCATCGATAATGTATGCATTCATAATCATCCCACTTAATCCTGCAGACCGGACCGTTTGTTGATGTCAACAACAGCGAATATCTGAATTATGACCCCGAGAGGTTATTCATTGAGAAGGTTCAGAGGCCCATCACAAAGTTTCTAAAGAAGCATGGAGGAGTCCAACTGGCCATGGTGCCTTCATTATCTGATGGACACCAAGGATATTTTGTATTTCCACAGCCACCTCTCTCAACATCATTTGAAGTACCAAATGTTCACTTCTGGTCGAATCCGGCGACTGTCAACATCAATGGAGTGCGTATCGGTATCTCCACAAATGACATCCTGTCACACATGGAGCAGGAAGAGGCCGCCAAGTGAGTATCGCTCTAAAAATAGAACAATAGATTGATCGACCAAGGAACATGAATGATGATCCTCTCGCGCGCATCTGCCAACACATTGTGAGACATAGAAGGTGATCTTCACATGTCGTCATATTTACACATCATGACGTCTCCATAGTTACTACCCGATGTTCCCTGCCGCTGTAGATGGGTTCGTTGATATCAGCAGACACACGATGTTTTCGATGCCAACATCTCCTGATCTGCTGTTTCTGTCATCAAATGCGACCCCATTCATCAAGGTATTTTTATCTGCAGTAGAAAATTTTGATTTCCAATAATAATGACAATGAAAAAACATGATATGTACATCGGAGATGTACACCTGTTGATCTATAAATAGGAGGTGGATGGAGCGTTATTTGTGAATCCAGGAAAGGTGACATCAAACAACTGCGGAAGATTCGCGAAGATTACGGTGCATCCGAGTGGAAAGAATGACAGATTGTACCACAGTATCCGTGGCGATATCTCATTTATATAAAATCTTTAAACAGTCTATTTATCGACTATATTGTCAACATGTTGAAACTCTGCATCTGGATGCAATCTCTAATCTCATCATAAAATGAAGCTCTACATTCTCACTGTATGGAATGAGTATGATGATGCCAGATGGAATGTAGGTGCTTACTGATTGGAGGCAAATTTATCTCTCCAGTGATGGTACTATTTGCAATCTTATTCGTCAGTTGTGGCAGCGTAAATTCCTTCTACAAATCAGACAATGTCATCATGATGTCGATACATACCCCTGACTTCTTCTCTGGTGGCAGCTTACTGCTCTCCAACTTGCTTGTGGTGACTGATGTATTGGCGCCATCATCGGATCCTCTCGGACTGTCTGGTTCTGATCCTGGGTTGATGCCTTGGTTTCTGGCACGCTTTTCCGCGTCTCTGAGCTCTTTGAAATAGGGGTGCTTGAGTGATTGCCGCGATGAGTACCGTTCTTCGGGGTTGTACGCGAGGAGTTTTTTTAGAAGATCCAAACAATCCGCTCCCACATTGGGGAGGAGTTTGTCGATGCCGGTCCCAACTTTGGGTGGAAAATTGAAATTCATGTGTGTTGACCTCCTCCGCATCTTGGCGAGAGCCTCAGGTGGTGGTGTCCCCATGATGTTGTGTATCTTTTGGATTTGGTCCAACTCGTTTGTACCAGGAAAAAGTGGATATAATGACAAGATCTCAAACATGACGCAGCCCACTCCCCACAGATCCATCTTGTGATTGTAATATCCATCGGTAAGAAGACACTCTGGAGCTCTGTACCACCGTGTGGAAATATACTCTGTGAAAGGTTGCTTTGATTTGATGCCTCGGCACGATCCAAAGTCTGCCAATTTAAGATTATCCTGTGACAGCAGCAGCTGATTACGATGAGCCAAGTGTATATGAGAACGAAAAACTCTCACATTCTCCGGTTTGATGTCGCGGTGGAAGATTCCGTTTCTGTGCATGTGATCGATGGCTTTAAGAAGCTGATACATGTAACTCTTGACTTTTGACTCTGCAAGATACGTTTTCCGTCCTCTGATGAGTTCATAAATATTCATATCCATAAGTTCGAAAACAAGTGAGAGTCTGCCAGTTGGCTTGTCGCTGCTCATTTTAGCGAAATGACTTTGTGAAAATCACTCACTATAACACTTCCAACAGTTTGATGATGCAAGGATGCGGATGTAATCGCTTCAGTGCTTGGATCTCTCTGAGACTGTTGACTTGTTCTATGCTGTCATATTGTGACTTCATCCGCTTAATGGCGACGACCTTATTCGTCTTTATAACCTGCGCCTTCACCACTTCAGAGAAGGTTCCCTCTCCTTTCTTCGCGATCAATTTGTACTCTGATTTAAAGTCAACCATCTACATCTTCAAGAGATTCTGATACGTACTGTGCATCTATATTGTTACAGGAGAGGTCGTGCTAAGATGTTGCAGGCTTATAGAAGCAGAATGATTTCCGAATTTTCACTCTAAAAATAGTCTCTCTAAAATTGGAATTATGTGTTTAATTCAGCCCGTACGTAACTTTCATTTTCCGCCTTCACTGGGCCCAGTGTGTCCATCTGAAGGATCAGGCAATGTCATGAAGCATCACCACGTCTTACAGCGAATGAATTAATTTCATGTCGAATTCTCGAATCGCCGGTGCACCGGCGGATGAAGAATTGGGCGGTTCAGAGATAGAGGTACTTATCCGTTCTACAAATGATAGTTGCCTCCTCCAGTTGAAGGCGAATACCAAGTTATCGAGGCCAAACACGATGTTTCACATCAGAAAACTCCCTCATTCGCTCAATCGATGTATCATTTCTGCTCTTCGCTCGAATAATGATCAAATGGCCTAGTATCAGCTTCAGAGTATTATAAACCAATTTTGAAGAATCTATGTTTATCACGAAAAATCACAAGTCAATATTAAAAACTTAACAAGATGTGAATCATTCATGGGGCCAGAACCCACTATTATCCGAAATTCCAAAATCAAGACAGTCGTGGACCTGACAAGCTTTTGGACGCTGGTCAAATGAAAGGTTGCACGCTTGGGTTCTACTTTATAGTACTTCATGAAAAATTGTAAAATCCAAAAGATAAAAAATCACTGATACTAAAAAATTCTTCCCGGAAGCCGCGTTTCTGCCAATTCTTTGCCAATTCTTTGCCTTTATTTTTTAATAGTGGACCCCTTCCCGTGCCAAGTATTATTTTTCTTTCCGCAGATGAAAATGGGCTTTACCTGCAAATGTCATCTTTTGACAGCCAACAGCAATTGTTGTATGCAGTTCGGCAGTATACGAAAATATGGCAACAGATAAATCTGTGCAAGCTGTCATCTCCGTTATTGAGCAGAGGCATACCAAGTGACATCATAGAATCCTTGTGGCAACCTGGAGGCAATGATGCGACAGCGAGTAGGCCTAAAACCCCAATCTGTCCTACAGTGTTCTTTTTTTGGCCGCACAGGATTTCCCCCCGAGATTCTCAGAATAGGAGTGGGACAAGGCTCAGATGCTACTAAAATGGATATGGACAGAACCCATTATATAAAGAGAGGGTATTGTAGTGCATTAATCTACAACTCACCACACACTAAATGCTTGCCTTTTATAATCAGTTTATAAATTCTTTAGAAATGATTTGTAAGCTTTTATGCACTCTCAATATGCTTTATGCAGACTAGTTGGAAGCTTCTACACCATCTGCTTGCTTGCTGAGTATTAGATTGTGTAATTACTTACACGAAGAAGAATGAAGAGAGAGGGAGAGAATAAACAAAGAGAAAGGTAACTCAAAGACGCGTCCTGATTCGGGACGTTGCGCTTCAAGTGCTTTATTACTCGGCCATAACGGCCGTTCCATGAACACTTGAA
>KV921137.1:2324-13930 GCA_002081555.1 Protostelium mycophagum | reverse complement strand
AAATGCACTTCTGCCCCCGATGTTGTTGGAGACTCTGAATGAATGTTTTTGGATCTGCCGGATCCCACTCCTGAACTCGTCAAGCGGATGTGAGATGCGTTGTGCCCGTGGCGGCGGTGGTGGTATCTCGGATGGTGGTTGTATCAGGTGGAATGATCTGTTTACACTTGAAGCTGTGCCGAAAGTCATTTCGAGGAATTCTGTCGCAGCCTGCGAATTCCTTCGCTGAACGGCAAGAATTGGCAGAATCTGTGCCTTTCTTGGAATTCTGCCGCGTTTCTGCCAATTCTTTGCCAATTCTTTGCCTTTATTTTTTAATAGCGGACCCCTTCCCGGGGAAAAATCGAGAAACAAAAGTTGCGGTTGTTTTTGACTTTCGGCGAACTGTATTTATTCTCAAAGGAACCTTCTTCATGCGATGGACGCTCCTCTTCAGAAGAAATTGTTTACTGCCTGCAGCAATTGCAAACAGTCTCACCTCTCCTGCGACGAAGGTATGTTCTTGAACTGGCAATGTGTCGAACAATCCCAGAAAGACCTTGTAAAAGATGTGTGAGAAGGAAGATGACAGCGACTTGCGCGGATAGTATACCCAGAAAAAGAGGAAGGAAGACCACCTTGGACGCAGAGACAACAATCCTTCCATCGGCAGTCTCTTTCCAACCATTCCAAGAGAATAATTCATTTAATCCTGATTTACTTCCAAGCGAGGTTTGTTGAGAACAAACATCAATCTGATCTTTTCAGGGGGCATTCAATACAACTTTTGGTGGCATTTTAGAGGTGGATCAGAGCCTCGATCTCTTCACATCAGTACAATCAACAGTGGAACATTCCACTGATCGTGTGAGTAAAGGACCTCATCAGTCTCTGATTATGGCAGACTAGCAATTTTGTAGAAGATCCATTAACCGCTTCTTCTGCTGCCTGGCTCAGCCAATTAACACCAGATACAACGTGAGTTTGAAAAGTGGAAATTCGTTTCATTTCCTACTTCCACATCAATGAACACGTCTTTTCTTCTCGCAGGAATCGCATCACTCAACACATTAGCAACTTTTGATGTTATAGAGGTGCTGGTGTGGATGCAACTTCAAGCGACAATTCAAGCCCTGATATTGGTGGAAATGTTCCTGAAGAATTTCCTCACAGCATTTTTTTGATGGGCGACAACACATATTGTGTGATTTTATTTCATTCAATAATTTCTATTGACAGAAGAAGGGGATGGATTTGATCCGTATTGTGACTGTTATGAGGCTGAAGTGTGGATATATACTGTCGGCGTAAAGTTTGCGTGCCGACAGAGGTAGCTTTTTTTAAATTTATTTTTGAATTCATTGTATTAAATCCACAGCCCCGAATAAAATTGAATTGAAAACGTGAACGAAAGTATTTTTAATTCATCCAATAATTTTCTGATATCGAATAAAATTGAATTGAAGATGTTCAGAGGGTGGAATGGCGAGGATATAGACATAAGAAAGTCTGTTGATGATCTCCGCACAAAGAAAAAAGATATTCAAAAGTTCATCACAATAGAACAACGCCAAGACCTCCGAACCCAATTGCACACCAAACTCCAAGTGAGTTGTGATATCTCACTCTTCCTCATGACACCTGCCAGATGTACATTGAGATGTCAGAAAATACGGGGGCACCCGCCCTCATTTGGGGTGGCTTTGGCATCATTCAACATGTTAATCAAGCCTTCAGACGCTTGACGGCACTCACTGAAAAGCTTCCGCACCACCCGAAGAAATTCTTATTGTTAGATATGGTTTATTTTGGTGATCCGACGAAGGCTGAAAATAGGGTGTGATGACGTCATCATTCGAAATATCTTGTTGGTTGTAGATGCTGAAACTTCCAGGTGTACAAAAACAGTATGTTCCGACCTATGTGCACGATGATCCCTCTCTGGGTATTTTTTATTTTTTGAATAAAACGCTAAGAATAAAAGTTGCGAACATGGGATGCCAATTGTGAGATGATCACGCTCAAGATGAGGAATAGTTTTACTGGAGAAGAGGAGTTCTATATAGAAGGTAATGTTATTCATTATATTCTATTATATTCTATTCGTAATTCGTAAAATAAAGTGGACTTGCATTTATGGTTCAGAAAAACATATTTTGTGTAAATTCATTGCGAAATTGTGAAAACTCCCGCCAAAATTTGAAATTTAAAATTCAAAGGGTCGATGAACAATTGCTGGGTCTGCGACTTCATGGGCCTGCGGATCTTCTCGTATAACACTTTTATGCCGAGCCCCGCCGCCTTGAGAAACAGATCCATCAAGCCGTGGTTGAATCAAGATTACGACGGATGACGTCATCCATGGATCAGATTTTATGCAAGTGATTTCTGCGAAATTTCATCGAGTTTTCAGGGGATCTGGACGACGGGTCCGGTGTATGCTGAGAATAAAGTGAGAATTCTTGAATTTTTAAAAATAGAAGAAAATGGAAAAAAACTTTAAAATCTAAAATTCTTACGTTCCCTGTCAACTTTCAATTTTCGCTCATCTCTGCTAATGTCCCTCGCACCAATACCTAAAAATAACTCAAAATGACAATCTACAACGATGTAGATACCATCGAAGGGAGGACCAAAGCAGGGTCTGTTGATGTATTTTCCCGCGCCTTGAACTGTGCTGAGAACACCATCACGCCACACCACCTTTCCGCGACTGATTGTCACCTGAAATTTCGGGTGAATTTCCGGAATCCTACCCATGAACTTTCATCGAAATTTCACCTCAGCCACACCGTGTACTTCCATTCCTTCGAATATGTTAAAGTCCACCGCGTGGTGATGTGTCTTTGCGGAAATCACCCTTTTCTTATCGCCGTTCCAGACCACAACATCGGCATCAGAACCTTCAGAAATTCAGAGAAAAATGGTTCGTACGAACCGCGGTAAATGATTGGCACAAATAAATGGGACTGCACCAAAAGATGTCAAAAGATTGAAAAGTATGGATGTCAGGTTTAGTGCTTTCCCTCATGGCTCAGGGTTGTAAACCTCTGGTGTTCTGATGTTTTTGCCGCAAAACACATTTTGACATAAATCCACAATAGCAAAGCTACATCAGGACTGCATCTCAACTGGAGAAGGTTGAAACATACCGACAGCGATTCTGCCCTTCTGTGGGTAGATATTGAATATCCTTGCTGCTCCGGAACTTGTAGCACGAACAAATTCGTTGGGTGTCAAAATTCCTGGGTTAAATAAATATTAATTGCAGAAGATGAGAATTTTAGGACCAAAAAGTGGAAATTAAATTTTCAGAGATACAAAAATAGATGATGAAATAAATTAAATTAACCTGGGTGAACACCCTTCTCCCAGACAATGGCCATCCTATCCTCAATACCATTCACTCCATTGGGAATCTACAACGATTATCACCCGAATTTCATCGAAAGATTACCTTTGTGAAATCATCTTTTCCGAGGGCTTTTTGGTTCGCGTTAAAAGTACAATTATCTGTGCCCACACATTGTAGATCGTTAGTTGCCAACAGTCTCATCAAGTGCTCTTTCACTGTACAAGAGTCACCTTTTGTCGACATCGACATGTATGACGTCATCACCTGTGGGATCGGGGCGGAGTGGGGGACCCATTACGTAAGCGGCTGCGTGTCTCCAATTACAATGGAAGCAATGTGTTCCGTCAGTGCCTGTATATATCAACAAAGAATAATTGACATTTATGGAAGTTCTAGTTGACATTATTAATATGTCGCAGTGTACATCATTAAATCAATGTCAATATTCTGACTCTTAGATGTCGACAAAAAATACCCACCAAGACCTGCGGCGATGGGCTCACCGTAAACCCTCTTGCCTGCATGTCTTGCTTGTACAATCACTTCTGCTGCAGCTTTTGACATCCTGTACATCATTCATAATTACTTATTATCGTTGTAGATGAGATATTCTTACACATGCACGATGTATATCGGTGTGTTGATTCTATTTGCAATCATGATGGCACGAGAAGTAGCTTCTGCTTCCACCTTTACAAAATTCAGTGAAATCTTGAGGAAATTTTCAAATGAAATTTAGAGGAAACGAATTGTAGATCATTGAAGATTTCAAATGAAAACCTCTTCGGGTCTGCACAGCATGTGGCCTTCGGGTCCATGTATTCCCATTTGAATGAGACGGTTGGCCCCCTCTGCCACCGCATCACCATTCTCTGCGTGCACCTGTGTGAACGTCAAGGCACGAATAATTGAGACGATTCATCCGGACCAAATGATCGTGCCGTCGTCTTCAAAATAATGTGATGTACCTGAGCGAGCGCGCCGACCTCCTTGCACTTCTTAAACACCTTGAATAATTCCTCTGCCCATGTCATCATCATGAAACGAGATCATGTGATCCATGATTTTAGAGTGATACGCACCGTCTGTCAGCTGGAAGACTCCTTTATAGGCCATGAACGATTTGAAAGAATTGACGCCGTGTTCTCTGGTGAGTGTCTCCATCTCTTTGGCGACATCATCGTTCCAGTGGGTCACGGCCACGTGGAAAGAGTAGTCACAGTTCACTTTTGGATCTGCAAAGTGAGCTCAGAGCCAAAAATAGAAAGAGAAAAAAACTACTAGGGGTTGTACCGAATACACTCTATATGACCTCCACACTCGAAGAGTTAGAAGCCAGTGTCCCTCCTTTCAACTGTGGCAGAGCCGCAGTGCCAGGACTTGGTATCGAGCAGATTTTATTGTGCAGCAGTGGATGATCAAGGAAAATTAAACTGGGTCGTACCTGCCCATGATCTCCATCTGTGGTAGGCCTCGATCAAAGATTCTCCTTTAGAAGGTATCACGAAATCCACTGGGCTCATTATTATGTGAACAGGATGAACATTAAGAATATCAAAAAGATAGATGACTATTGAGATTACTCACGAAGCATTGTGGTGCCTCCGGCGACTGCGGCCTGTGTCCCGATGTTGAAATCATCGACGGAGACGGTACCCATAAAGGGTAGTTGACAATGAGTATGAGTGTCAATACCTCCAGGAACGACGTAACGTCCCTCAGCTTCACACATCAGTTTCCGAATATGGAGAACACTTGTGAGAGTGAAGCAACATTCCTCCAGAAAAAATCATAAAGAATGGAAATGAGTCACCTTCTATAATTTCGGCCTGATCAGAAGGAAGGTCCTTTCCGACGGCCTTGATTAAACCATCCTCTATCAATACATCCGCCTTTACAGACGCGTCTTCGTTTACAACGGTACCTCCTCTGATTAGAATACGAGTCATTAGTGTATGTTGTTGTCCTGCGAAATCGAGGTTTGTAGATTTTGGTGGCTCGTTGTAAAGCAAAATGGTTGTTACGTCAGGAAAATGTGATGACGATTGTGATCATCGCAACACATGACAGAGAGGGAGACACTGAAATGGATTCTCAAAGCTATTAGAACTCTCGTTTCTAATCCAAAATGGATGGCCAGTGATGACACGATTGTGAGTGATTTGCGGCAACAATCAAATTCAACAGCTCACGTAATACAGACAAAAATCGAACAAGCATTATCTATGCTTTATGAGTATGATCAAGTTGATGATAAAGTAACATCCTCCAACTCTTTTGTCGTATTAAACATGTTAGGCAGCCTGGCAGCAACTATGGACAGATACAGAGGGTATCAATGTGAAGATCAGAGTGGTGCACGTGGGGTTATACTTACTCAAGAGATTGCAATCAATTTTATTGATCATCCAGTTAGAGCCAAGCGAAGTCGAAACTCTCAGCGTACAGGTGTTGCAATCAACATCTTAATGATCCATCAACACGATCAAAAATAACGATATGAAGGATCAAGGTTTTGTAAGGAGTCTTCTGGAGATCATCGCAAGATGGGGAATACAGCCTTCTCTACAAGACAACGTGGGAGTCCCTCTTTCAAGACGTCCTAACATCATCAAATTGGGTGAGCTTTTTCCAGACAATAAATAATATAAAATGAAATTAAATTATTGCAGCATATGATATGACTGTGGATTTCAAGGGGCAGCCAGAGAAATTAATAGAGATATGTGGTGTATTTGAAGAAATTAACATGTCTCATAATGGAAACAATAAGACCGAAGTCAACTGGATGATCGAGACGAGGTGAATGATATGTATACAATTTAGATAAAAAATTTCTTTGAATCAAATTTTCACATAAAAAAGTTGAGGAAAATAAAAATTCCCAAAAAATAATGTTATTTTATTGATTTGGTAGATATCTTGGGGATATTATTGCTGCACTTCTACAGATCGTGTATTCTGATCCTTCGCTGAACGCCACCCCCGCATCTATCCTATCCCCCGCCCCCTCCGTCTACAACCCCGATGTACGTCGGCATTTTCGCGCTCATTTGGAGCACCTCATATCCAAGTGAGAGGAACATCTTCAGCGCCTTTTTGCCTCTGTAGCAATTTTTCGTGAAAGATGTTCTATACAGTACTAATAGACCAACAGCTGCGCGGTACAATTTGTGATAGAGGGTCTGTTCGGTTTATTGTCGTCCAACGGGCCTCGTTGGTACAGTGCGAATGTTGGACAACTCCTCACGAGGACGATGCTTAGGCCACAAGGGCTGGTTGTAGTGATGCACAGGATCTTATTTAGCACTGGAGCAAGTGTGGAACCGAAAGCTGTCGACAAATGTATGAATCTGGTGTCGACATGCCCAAACACGATATCAAAAGAGGTTGGACCATCGTATCGATTACAAAGTGAAATTTCACTGAAATTTCCAGGAATATTACCAAAAAATATCACCTCAATTGATATCCATACTTAAGAGCACTCCATCTACAACGGCCAATCAAAATTCAGGAAAAGATAATGAACGAATTTTGCTCTCTGTTGTAGAGATGACCGTCGGGAAAATGATGGACCGAGAACCTGAACTTTCTAAGAAATTTCTCTTGCTGCCGCTATGCGAACCTTTCAGACCTTTTTTCGAGCCGTGAGAAATTTCCGAGAAATTTGGAGGAGGTTGACTGGTTGTAGAAAGAGGGAAGGGGAGGACCCCTTGAAGCGGGGGGTTTTGTACGGGGAGAAAGAGCTGGCGGAGTGTGTGACATCATTAGAGCGTCTGGTGATGGGAAACCCACCCCCTTTTCAATACACTGTGTTGAGGGTTATGACACCAGGTCAGTCTCGTTGTAGATACGATTTTGTTGGCGCTTTGCGAATGACGTAAACAGCATTTGTATTCTTAGGAGCCAAGTTTTATTTTGCAATATTACAAATAAACACGATATGAGAATTGATTGAAATCCCAGTGATGGGACCATTGTTCAGCCTTTATTGTTTCACCACGAAAAGTTCCATTTTAAATATCCGAAAAAACGTGGAGAACATCATGAAGATCTTCTTCTTATGGGTTGAGGGTTCTTCTGTCGTATTCAAACAATTATTTGTACACCCGTCATTACTCAACAAAGGTGAGAAATTTCGATGAAATTTCATTGAAATTTCAATTTAAAAGTCAAATTGACATTCTTAAATAATTATCATTCCTTGAAGAATTACACCGTTGTAGATAAATGAATGAAAATATTTCAGGGAAGGGCACGATGATCGAAGTGAATCGTGACGTCACATTTTCTGCCGGAAGTTCTGGAGGCGTTGTAGTCAAGATGTCAGATCAATCGTACGTAATTCACAAGATATGAGATTTCACTGAAATTTCACAGAAGTAGAGATTATGAGTGGGAAGCCGAGTGTGCTGTGAGACTTTTGACAGAAATGTCAAACGCCGGTTTGACAGGAGATCTGTTTGTAGATCTCATGAGTGTGTTCCTATCCACCAGAAATTTCCCGGAAGATTCACAATCTACAACACCGACTTTGATGGAAGAATTGAGATTGCCTCTTCTTGGCATCATCATGAAGATGATGGACAAGTTTGGTGATTCTGTACTACGAAATGTTGTGCAAGTTTGCACCTTCCTTCGCACTCTACTCGGTATGTCTTCGCGTATACATGCAGCAATGTATTACTTTTAGATTTCTGTGACATTTACTCTGCGACCAGAAAATGTCGGGAATCGTCACAGAATTTTATGCGCTCATATCTCGTGATATCACATGATGACATCATATAGACGCACCAGATGAGGAAGGGGATACCATACCGCTTGTCTTGGGAGTACTATCACAGCTCCTCAATGGAAACACAAAGATCACAAAAGAAGAGGCCTTTCTATTGGACCAACTGACCCCAAATCTAGAATTATTACGAGGTCATGAGGGGGAGGGAATCGGGGAGCTGGCCTCCCTCCTCCTACAAAAAGTCTCTTTACATCGTTGTATACCGTCATTCTTACCGTTGTAGATCGAGTCACGTGACCCGGAAATATTCGTGGAAGAAAAGAATGAAGAAGATTACGAATACTCTATTAATTCGATTATGGAGGATTTACAAAGCGAGCTTATACCAACGAGAGCTTATGCCTTGGTTTGCCTGCGAAAAGTAAGTCGTTGCCTCTTTTTTTGAATTTTAAATTTCAAATTTCACGGCACGGAGTTTTCGTAACGGTCGTGCAGGTCGTGATGAAGAAGGGGGAAAATACTGAAGAAAATTTCTTGAAATTTCTTGATCTATTCGTGTCACAACTGAAAGATGAAGAGAGGTGAATTCTCCACGAATTTTCGGTATCGTAGTGAAATTTCGCTGAAGTCTCTAGTTTTGTATATTTGAATGCGATACAAGGGATTATGGCTGTTGGTGATGTCTTCCCTGACAAAGTGATCCCTCATTTGCTACAATTTTATACAGACCCAAAATTCCCCGAACTCGAAAGGCTCAAAATCGGAGAGGTATTTATTCAAGCAAACCACGGTTACAACCGTGATTTTCACGTTAGAAATCATCTTCTCAATTATACTGGGTTGTCTCAAAGTGACGTCATCATTCATCATCCTCGATTCACATGGACAGGCACTACTCTTTATTTCAAAACGATGTGGAGAAACACTGCCAAAATACGCCCCTAATCTGATGAACGGCTTCCTCTTCTCTACAAAAGACAAATCGCCCACCATCCGTGCGAGTTCATTGTCTAATCTGGCAGAGTTGTGCAAGCACATGCGGTTCGCTTTGCATCCTTACATACAAGACATTATGCAATGTGTCACTGCCACATTGAAAACGGATCGTGAAGCGGAGGTGAGAAGAGGTGAGGTCTTTATTTGCATTGTTACGATGAGTGGCCGATGTTCATTGGTCGATTTGATGGATGAAAATTTCGTTTTTGATATCATTTCATGATGCAGACAAATCATGCTCATGATTGCAGGTTCCGTGTTTGTGGCGACTTTGCTGTTCAGAGGCCTCGGAAAAGACGTCTTCGTCCTGATACCTCATGAGCTTCGGGAAGTGTACAGATTACTAAAGAGGACACAAGATACGGACCCCGATGAGGTCACCAAGTTTCACGCGCAGATCGCACTCGCAGCATTGGGATCCGCGATACAAGAAATGGGCTTGTAATAAATAAAGCAGGAAATATTTTGGATTGTGATCTATTTATAATTTAAAATAAATTATTCTGACAGATTATTACCCCGCGGACACTGATCTGTGCAGTTTAAAAATGAAAAATAATTGCGGTAACACCGCTCTGTTGCTGTGAGTAACACGTTAATGTTACCGTGTATTGTATGCAACTGGTGAGGTGTACAAATGCCTGTCCGCAGGGTATTAAAAATGAAAATAAAATGTCACAAGAAGTGTAAAGACTATTTTGAAACAGCAGAGAGGTGAAATATAAATGGTGCCTTTGAAATAATTATGTACCATTATTTCATTCAGAAAGATTAAATGGGTGTTGCACTCCCAGGGACCAGAGACTCTATACCCCAAGATGTCCAAGCATGTCTGAACTGTTTTTGAATAACAATACTTCGTTACGATATTGAGACTTTTGCAGATGTCATCAACATAAATGCTTCACAGATGTCACAACAGTTTATCTTCTTAGAAGGCGGTGGCGGCGGTGGTTCCCCAGTTTCCGTTGGGGTCATAGAATAACTCCCATCCCATAATTCCTCCGTGATTGTATCCCTGGGATTGTGCCTGCTTTACGCATCCGACGAGTGTGTTGATGTCCATGAACCCATTGTCAGCATCATGGCTCTGCTGGGTCCCGACTGGCTTTCCGACGACCAACTTTTCAGAAGGGACGCCGATGTTGGAGATGATCTCCATGACGGAGGACTTGTCTCCATAACCGTTCCTGTGGAACATGAGGTCGTTGCAGTCCTCGTATCTGGGTGGGTCAGTGAGGAAATTTCGCGGGAATGTCTTACCCTCCGTTGTTGTAGAATTGGACGTTGTACCAGTCGATTGTGTGTCCGACTGCCTGTTCATTTCAGTATATTTCAAAGAGGATTATTTACCTTGTGCACAGTGATGTAGGCGTCATCCTGGAATGTACCGTAGGAAAAGTGGGGTCCCTGTAGACTTTCAGAATTCTCCGTGAAATTTCAGGGAAATTCACCTGGGGGGCGTGGGTGATGAGGTGGTTGGGGAGTCCGTTTCTGAGAGTCTTCTGGAGCTGGATGAGCCATTGTGCTCCAGATCCGTTGCCGAAAGAGTCTTCGTCTTCGTAGTCGACGTCGACACCGTCTAAGCGCTGCTGCTTGACCCAACCGACAACCTGAAAATGTGAGGAAATTTCTTGGATGGTGGACATACCTGGTTGGCAAAATCGGTGGGGTTCTTTCTAGACACATGAGCGTCGGCTCCACCAAAGAGACTGACCAAAACCTGTAATGACGTCATCATTTGGGTGTCGTAGAATCTGCACCTTCATTCCGGCTTTGTGGTAAGCATTGAGATAAGATGTCTTGTCGCCATCGCTCAACTGAGCCCATACCTGGGCCATCTCTTCAGCACCTCCGGTGCTGGTGTAGAAGGCCAAGTTGATCACGTTGTATCCGCGAGTGACAGCTCCCTTGCCAGGCACGTTCAAAGACTTTGCAAAATTGTTCCAGTCGAGAGCTTGCATGATGTAGATGACCACCTTTCCTTTGGCCAAGCTGGTGCTGTTTCCTGTTTGGATGAGATTACATTCTTTGTGGAAGTAAATGACTAACCTCCTCCATTACCTCCATTGCCACCTCCGTTTCCTGAGCCTGAAAGGGTAAGATCATGGACAAGTATAATCTCTTACCTCCAGATCCCCAGCAGCCCTCTTTGCAACCTTTAGCAGGGTCGCAGTAATCTGCGCTCTACATATATTTTAGAACAAATACATATCTGAAATCACTATGATCGAGAGCTCACCGAACCACACCATCCATACTGAGAGCAGCACTGATGACGTCAGTCTGATATGAAACATATGATCTCAGCTTACCGGTTCATCTCCGCTGCAGCCGCAGTTCTGTGCGCTGACAAGGCCGACAACAAGAAGGGCCACAGAGATTAAGACGATGAGCTTCATGGCTGATCGTGATCGAGCGTCTTTGTTTTTGAAAGGCGACCAAAGTCGTTCAGAAATTCCATTGTCGGGCCGACATTGTGCGGTAATGAGCGTGTATTCTGCGGTATGAACACGGTTCTGGGCTTTGTTTTTG
>MZNV01002190.1:0-29745 GCA_002081555.1 Protostelium mycophagum | reverse complement strand
GAAGATGCAGAAGTTATTTAATAGTATTTATTGTGACCAGATATTTCATGCGACATTTACAACTCTGTAGTGACTCGATTATGGGTTTTACAAAAAGAGATCATGCGGGATCAGATAGGGATCAAAGATCAAGATAGTCTTGGACAACGCTATGTGTGTCGTTCCGAACAATAGGGTACTTGTGATGTCAAGATATAAATGAAACCTAAGATATGGTGTATTTATTTAAAGACATCACAGTTTGGGAATCCCTCATACTCGTATTGGAATTCTCGATTTGGTGGGGTCAATCAAAGTTCAAATCCTCTCAAATCGACACTTTCTATTTCTGCGAAGGTGAAGAAGGCACTGTTCAATTGTCCAATTTTCGCGAACGTACTGTGCGTTTTCAGTGTTTTTTTCCCTCAAATTTAAGTACTTTTTCCCCCTGATTCCCAATAAAGAGGGAAGGTGTGGTGCTTTGTGGTTTAAATCCGGAGAAACAATCCTTTCAGCTTCCCGGAAATTGAAGAATCCAACCCCATGGCAACTCATACCGTATCGTAGCAACCTAATGTCAGAATTACGTGTTTCTTCCACCCTTCTTGATTGCGCGGCATCACAAACACATCCCAGGCACTTCCTTCCAAAACTCCCAGTTGACATGTGTTTGGCGAACAACTAATCTAGAATTTGGCCAACAATAGAAATATGATGTGAATTTTGGTGATTATGCTGTGAAGATCTGTGATGTAGTAGATTCTCTGCGGCACCAGTAATCGCTTGTCGTCCGTAGATGTTGTCGTATTATTCGATACATTTTTTGTGAAAAGGTGCACCTAAGCGGGCGTTTTTGGGAAAGACAGCAGTCAGATCTGGTGGACGAGACCACCGAAGATATCGGCAAAATCAAAGCCAATCAAGGAAGAGCAACACACAACTCTTGCCATGACTGATCAGCACCGCGCCCTCTCTATGTCTGGTCTTGCTGCAGAGCAAATGCTCAACAGAAGATGTCAATCAACTACTTTTGACACTGTCCGCTTCCCGATGCTGCATGTGGACCAGCGCGCTTTTAGACAGTGCCAAGAAGGGGACGCCTTGATACGTTTCTACCTCTTTGAAGACACAAAAAAGAACAAGGTGGGTGTCTGGGACGTAATGATGGAACAATCTGACATGTCTTCAGAAGATGAAAGTCATACAAGACCCAGAGGCGTTCATCGCCGCACAGAGCACGATATTCACTTGTGAGGCTTGGACACAACCTTTAACTTCAACTTCCATGCCTATCAAGATCAAAATGCCTCCTTCTCGTGCAAGTCTAAACGGTTCCAGAGAGTAAGAATATTCACGTGTAAACGTTCATTCATTGACAAGATCAGATCATTCCGCATACTCGCTGTCTTAAGACTTCATCAGAAGATGGTCGGATGGTGTACCTCTGAGTCATTTGTGATACACAGCAAGATGAGCTCTTTCAAAGACAAACAACTCGTGGTGGAGAGACAAATAAGACACAAGAAGAGGAGAAGAGATGATGAAGAGGAGGAATACAAAGTGGCCAGAGTAAAGCACGAAGAGGACGAAGAGGCAAACCTTCAACTCGAGAAGATGATCTCAGAAATGTTACTGTAAGTAATTTAATGAAATGTCGTTCTAACATCAGAGACAGAATGGCAAAGCGAAGAGGTGTTAGCTACAAAGAACTCCAACAAATGTTCGACCAAGAGTCTGGTGATCTTCCAAACTCTCCATCATACACATCAGACGACAGTCACTCTGAAGACATCTTCCCAACAGAGTCTGAACAACCATTTATGGTGAGTTGGATTTTATTCCCTCGGACATTCGCTGATTTGATGTACAGATCGATTATGACGATGCCTTCAGAGCTGATTTCCCAACCATTCCAGAGATCGCGAGTGATCCGTTCATGGTGAGGACCCAACATCCTTCTTTGAGCTCTTCTAATGAAACACAGATGAATGACTTCACCGGGTTCAGACAAGAGATGGACACGATGTTCCAAGACATGAACTTCCTCGTCTATTAAACCCTGTACATAAACCAGTATACATATGAATCGTGAGCCCACGCCGGGCGCCAAACACAGTTGCTTCTCAAACATAATAAAAAAGCACCTTCTATATTTACTATTCATGTGCATGTCTGTCCTACGCTTGTGAAATTTCCAAGGCTCCTTCAGTAAATCCCACACATTCCCAGCCCCTATACAAAAGATATCCAGAAGACAGGCACAGATTGCTGAGAGAGATAGAGCTCCAATCTGGCCGTCAATTTAAGGAGATCGGCTAAATATATGTGGGTTCGTACAGAACAAACAGACCTCTGAGCCCTTTTTGCACCTGAAGGTTGGGAAATCACGCAGTTCAAATATTTGTGCCCGGTCAGAAACGTGAAGACGCGCTCAGGTATTGAAGACTTAGAACACCAAAATTTACTGAAACATGTCTTCTCCCCATGTCAAGTGGGGAGTGTAGTACCGGGGTCTGTTCCTTCACTTCCGCATTTCGTGGAATCAAGCCCTTCGCATTCCTGCGAATAAGTGGTTGCCTTTTAGTTTCGCAGATTTGTGATCTGCCGTAAAAACCCCGTTTGTGTGGAAGCAACTGCCAAAGCGGTCAGAAAGACACCGGACAGAGGCATTCACATCTGGGAATCATGAGTGACAAAAAGGCGAAGAGACAGAGCGCCACGATGAACACGGCTTCAGAAGCTGTGTCGAAAATGATCGACCGAAAGGCATCTTTTTTAAAAAGGTACTCCGAAAATGAGACGATGATCTCTTTCTCATGATGGACAGGGGTATCTCTCGAGGAACAAAAGCCGATATTGACCCTACTGCCATCGGCGTCTTTGGAAAGAAGTTATCTGATGTCATACAACAACAGGTAGATCAGAGATATAGAAGCAAGTGAAATGAATCTCATCTCGAAATTAGGGTCATATTGGTGGAATCGGCTCTTCTCATATGAAAGCGGGGATTCCTATCGTAGTCCAAGAATGTCTCGAATACATTGTCAGTTTCGGTAAGACAGATTGGACGGGATCCAAAAGACTGAATCAATGATCAGGTCTCGAAGAGGAGGGATTATTTCGCATTCCGGGAGACACGGCCCAAGTGGAAAGACTTAAACAAACATATGACCTCGGTACATTTTGGACACTTGCATTCAGAATGACATGGGTATCGCAGGAAACTCCGAAGAGAATACAAGTCTGTAACTCCGCTATGGAAGTGATCTGGCAAAGCCAACAGACAAAATGCCACCAGATCTGCACAGAAATGATTGTTCGGACGACAAAATGACTAACCCTAAACAGATTGTCGTTTGGCACACCGTCATGAACTGTCTAATTACCACATGAACAGCGTGGCGGGATGTGTCAAGTTGTATTTCCGAGAGCTGCCAGAGCCCATCTTAACACATCGTCTTTATTCCACTTTCATCACCGTCGGGAGTAAGTTTTCCTCTCTATTTGTATGGGCTTAGGGTTGTCATCATGATGATCCAACAGAAATATGGACACGATGCTTTGCATGGTGCCATTCTTAATTGTTTTACCGTCAACCAGCGATGTACATCCAATTTTACGTGCCTTCATCTTTGGCGAGACTCTACAAGTCATCCGAAATGCAAACTGATCACATCAGAGAACAACAATGAGATCGCTCGAAAGACGAACCTCCGACTCATGATCAGAAAGTTGCCAGAAGACAATCGCAAGATCCTCATATACTTGATGCATAATCTGCACAAGATCGCCCTCCGCTGTGACAAGAACAAGATGACAGCTGTCAATCTGGCCACGTGCTGGGCCCCAAACCTTTTGAGACCAGAGAAGGAGACGGTGAGATGGCGGGAAATTTTGACAGGTCATGACGAGTTGTAGACGGAGCAGATGATGAATGATGTGGAGACTGTCAACAACATCATCATGACCTTGATCGATGAGATTGATTTCATGGTGGAGACCAAAGCGGGTAAGCATGCATCTATGTCTGTGGTGGTTTTTGTTGCGGCAGAGCCAGACCCGAATGCATCTCATCTACAACTCCACGGTTGCATACGTGCGATTTTGCGGATTCTTAACGAGAAGAAGCATTCGGGTACTGAAGGGTCAAGTTGTTCTGCGGTGATAAGCGTTCATTGTTTTTTGTGGCAGAACCAGCGAATATTTTTGTATAAAAGAGTGTCTACTGCGGCAGAGCTCAGGGGTGACTGTGTCAGAGCCACCACATCTTCATTTTGCCAGCAGCTGTGCTGCACCAACATCCAAGCTGGACGAATGATCATGATCATCACAAGAAATGAAAGTAATCAGAGGATTCTTCGGACACATTAAGAGACTTGAGGACAAGTCCATCTCTAAACATGGCCTTCATGCCTCCCGCACTTGTTGCAAATCCTGGCGGCGAGAATGTGGTGGTTCACAAGCCAGAACCTGAGGTCAGTACTCGACTTTTTTGGCGGGAGAATTCAATTTCAAAATTTAAAATTCTGCAGGCGAAACAGTCTCACCCGTTCTATTATTGGATCACTGGACAACCTGAATCTACAATCAGCAATCCGGAGAAAAGAGGATATCTCAGTTACCGGTTACCCGGAAAAGTGAGATATCTCTTCTCATTGAATTGAAACCCTGAAAATTCTCAGAAATGGAGTACAGCATTTTTCTTTTTGCAGGGATGTACTTTGAAGTATTATAAAAATGAAACGGTGGGTCACTATTTGTACATGTCGACAGATATTGACTCGTTGTAGTTCTCTGAATTGGGTGGGCTCATTCATTTGAGCCAGTACAACGCTGTACCCAAGATCAAAGGTTCTGGAAATGTCTTCGCGCTCGTCAACCCTCTCACCCCCCACGAAGTTTCCTGGAAATTTCAGGCAAACACTCAGTCTGATCGCGACAGATGGTGAGATATCTTTGTCATTTGGGACGACTGTGGCTCTGCTGCAAGATCACCATTTCAGAATGACAAACTAAAATGGACTCATGATGACCCGCCAAACAGGTTAGAACACATCCAAAAGGCTAAAGAGGCCTTCTTCTTCCAATTAAAAGAGTTGGAATATGAGCTTCCCCAAGAGCTGGCATTGAAGAGCACACGATCACCTTTCGTCACCTCACCGGTTGTGTCTTTAGAAGGAGGAAAGAGAAGCTTCTTAGAGGAGATCAGGACCTTTGTCCCCAAGATTGATGAATGATGATAAATTAATTGTGAAATGGAAACTGTGAGCTGAAATCTGCGACCATTTACGCACCAAACCAAATTATTCAAACATTTCATTCAGCAAAATGGTGTTTGTGCAGATCCTCTTTACGGTTTTCGTTATCTTGGGAGGTCTTACGTTATACTACGAGAAAATATATAAACCATGGATGAAGAAGAAGTCCATTCAACAACACGAGCAGTCCATGAAACTCCAGAAAAGAGGTAGAAGAAATCGTTCCACATCCATCTGAAATGAACAGCGGAGGGTGATATGGACGTGCATAAATCGGAGATCATAGCACGTAAACAAGAGGAATACGAGAAGGAGGCTCGAATCAAACAGAGAATCAAAGAAGAGAGACAAAGAGAGATCGATGAGAAGGTATACTTTTCAACTATTGAGTCATCTGATTGAATATAGACACTGGCAGATATCAGAATGCATAAGACCTACCATACTCTCAGTGAAGAAGAGGTACGTAGGTTCTGATGACGTCGATTGAGAGATTTCAGCAGTCAAGGACAACCGTCCAAACTCAGCCTCCAGCCCCAATCCCCCAAGGTGATTGATTTCCATCATGATCATCAGAAAATCTATTTTTGGAGCCAGAATTCAAATTTTAAATTTTAAACGTGACAGGCACACCCAAAAAGTCTCTGAAAGAAGAACAAGACGAAGAATATAAGCAGATAGTCAAGCAGGATCTCACAAAGGAAGCAAAGATAAAGAAATTAAAATTGGAAAAGGCAGAAGAACAAGAGAGGAAGGAGAAGATCTTTGAGTAAGCCGAAAATATTCAATTATTTCGAGAAAGTATTTCGTGGAACGAGGCTTTGCCGGCGTGGTTTGGATTATTGACCGACACTAACATTGTCGATTTATAACTGAAAATCCGATTTTGGCACCATTTTATTATGGTTCAGTAATTCTTTTTAATATTTTCCGAAAAGTTTCAAACTATCTTGATTCTTTGTGACGATCTACAACGATGTAATCAATTTGAAATTCGTGTATTTTCTCAAACTGGAATACCAAAGTCAACCTGTACATTGATGAAAATTATCTGTTTTTATAATTTTAATATGAATTTCCAAGTGATTGTACCAAGGTCTCTGCCTGCAGAGCCCCCGAAAGAAGCCTCGAAAAACACCGTTGTAGTTGTGGTGCTCAGGCAGTTGAGCGGCCAAAAGATAGAGAGACGTTTCAGCACAGAAGATTCTTTTCAGGTTAAATTTATTCCAAATTCCAAATTTATTCTAAAATTATTCCAAAAATTTTAAAATTCAAAATTTAATTTCTGAAATTCAACCCAGAACGTTTTTGATTTCGCGGATTGCAGTGACAAAGAACTGAAACGCCCCTTCAGCTTAGTTACTCCCATGCCTCGTCAGGTTGTAGTTGTAGTTGTAGATCGTCGAAATTCATACTCTCAGGTGTACAAGAGCGACGGGGAGCAGACAACGAAGAAGTTGGCAGACTTTGATTTTGGGGCGAAGACATTACTGATCGTGGAGGAAAATGAGTGAATTTTGTGAATAAATCTTACTTTTTTATCGTATTGGCGACTCTTAACGTGGCTTACGGTGAGGTCACGTGAGTTCTTACCGTGGGATTCGAGTGTGTTTGATGCAACTTGGGCATGATCGCAAGCGAATGACCAGTCGATTCAGAAGACATGTCGGTCGCCACAGGATACTTAGCGAGGTTGACGACTGTCAAAATATTCGAGTTGTTCATGGAAATCACATGATGAAAAGAAAACCGAGACAAAAACACCGGCTTTCGCTGAATAAAATTTGTGAGAGATTACATCACCCAAAACACCAACACATAGACTATCACGTTGCCCGAAAAGAATGTCTTGGCAGCAACCAAATAATTACGCGATCCCTCCACAATGGGCGAACTATTCGTCACCACCAAAACCTCCTCATAGTCATTCCTCATATCCAAATGGATCTGTATTGCCAGGAGCTTACCAAGCTACCTCATATGCAAATTACAACACACAACAGGTATTCTATAGATCGATTATCTTCGTCATCATATACAAAGTCATCGACACTGCACTAGGATCAATACAGTGCTCCTTCTGGATATTACGACAGTAATTACGCGTACCCTCAGAATCAACCTTCATACGGTACTCAGCCTGCATACACTCCAATCCCACCAAATTTCGACTATACCAATCCAAGTTATCCTCCAAGTGCATACAATCAACCGTCATATCCATCTTCACAGCCATCTTATGGACAATATGGAGGAATGGCACCCAATAGTGGTTATCAACCAACGCAGGCCACTTATCCTCCTCCCATTTCACAAACAGATGCCACACCATATAAACCCGTGAATCCATTTCCAAACGCCCCGATGTCTTCAGCAGCTTCAGGATATGGTGTGTTACTCTTCCAGAATGATCACATGATCACTTCTTTGATGTTCTTTGTGATTTTCTCTCGATCATGTTAAGATTGAAGAGATACAGTTAAGCCAAATGAGACATTAGCACCAAGCTCATTTCCCAATGTGCCAGTGCAGAATAGCTACAACCCTCCCTCTAACATCCGTACGTCTATCCATCATCAATCATGATCCATTTGCCCCAGCTTTGCTGCAGAGACAACAAACTTGAAAAGTATCCCACCAACTGCACACATTTTCGAAATAATAAAACCCACCCTGACGCCACCACAGCCTACAGACCCCCAACCAATGACGTGGCGGCAGCTCTCGCCGCACCAGCACCATCCATCAACAACTTCACGAACGCACCCTTGTCTTCTGGACTGTCTTCTATAGACTTGGCCAAGCGTGACGAAGAGATTAAAAAGTTGGAAGCACAGCGCCGTCAAGACGAAGACGAGAAGAAAAGGTGGAGAGACGAGATGGACAGAAAGGAGGCGGAGATGCGTAGACACCAAGGTGAATCTACACCGTTGTAGATGGAGAAATGGCTGAAAATAATCAGGAGAGGAGAAGAAACAGAAAGAGCAGGAGTTGAACAGAATGAAAGAAGGTCACAATCTTTCCTTTTTGGAGATTTTTCGTCGAAAATTCACAATCTACAACGGAACTAATTATTTCCCCTCTACAATCGAACGAAACAATCGAATAATTTAATCGAATTTATAAAATATTTATTGAAACCCCACAGAGATGAAGCGCATGGAGCTGTTATTGATGCAGAAGGAGGAGGCTAGAATTAAACAGGAAGAGGAAGCCATTAAGAAGGAAGAAGATTTCATCAGAAGAGAGAGGTTGAGACTTGATAACGCTGAGGTCAGGAGCAGTCATCTACACTTTTTGAACGGAAATGTTTTCATGAAATTGAAAATCTTGTGCGAAAATATATTTCAAGTTGAAAAAGTTGGATGAAATTTCGCAGAAATTAATTAAAGATGGAAACGAACATGCTAGAATTGCGAGAGAGAATGCGTTGAAGGAAGCAGAAAAGAAACAGAAGGAAAATGAGGTGAAATTTCGGTGAAATCTCCGTTGAAATCTGAATGGAATTTCCAGTTACGTATCAAACAAGAGATGGACAAGACCACGGCGGAGTTACAGGAGAAACTCCGGATTCAACTTGAAACAAGCCAACAGGAATGGGAGAAGCACAAGAAAGAAGAACAAGAAGCTGCCAGAAGGGTAAAATTATTCATTATATTTATTTCAATAATACAATATCTCATTTTCATTGGTATAAAACGATCTACAACAACAAAATTCAAAAAAATCAACAAAAATCTGCGTTGTAGATCCCGAAAGTGACGTATTTCCAGGAATTCGAAGCGAAAGAACAAGCCATGAAGGAAGAGCTCGACAAAGAGAGAAAGAGAAGAGCTGATTACGAACAACAGATAAAGAAGCAAAAAGATGACAACGAGGCTGCCGCGGTGGCAGCTGCTGCGGCTGCGGCTGCAGCTGCTACTGCAGCCGCCGCTGCAACGGCTGAATTGCCACCCCCGATGTGAGTTTTCGCCAAATCATTTTCCTTCGAGATTTCACAGATTTTTAAATTTCCCGCCATTTTGGTTGGGCTGATTCGAATGAAAATAATCTTCTGGAAAGTCTCGTAGAAAATCACTGAAATTCGCGTTGTAGATTGACTGTAAACCCCGCAAATCGTCCCCACAGGGGTTCCATCTCCTTGTCTCAATTCAATGCGACAGAAATAGACCCCAAGGACGTTATGATGGGCCAATTAATTGGAGAGGGCGCTTTTGGACAAGTCTTCCGCGGCAAGGTGAGGCCATCTACAACGACATTCCTTGTTATTTTTTTGCAAAAAATAAATTTTGTGTTTCATTTTCGATTCTGACTCGTTGTAGTTGTACGGAAAGGAAGTGGCGGTGAAAAAATTAATTGTACAAGAGATAGATCAACAATCACTCGACTCCTTCAGAGAAGAAGTCCAAGTCATGAGGTCTCAATCTCGAAATTTCCCAGAATTTTTACGCATGCTATCCCATCAGAATTTTTGAATTTCAAAACTGAATTTTCCCGCCAAAACTGATCGTTGTAGTGGACTTCGACACCCCAATATCCTCTTATTCATGGGTGCTTGTACACAACCAGGAAATTTGATGATTGTCACGGAGATCGCCCACAGCTCCATCGACAAGATGTTGAAGGACAAAGTCAACCCTCCTACTTTCAAACAAAAATTGGTGTGGGCCAGGGACACTGGTGAGAATTTACATCGTTGTAGATGGACAATATTTCCACGCTATTCATCATGTGAAGATTCGAACTTTGTACTTGCGGCAAAGCCGGATTTCAAATCTTTACAACAGCAGAATCTGCTTGAAATAAGGCAGACCGGTTTTCGCGACTTTGTCATCTACTTTTCCTCTGAATGCCAGATGTCTGGCCATTGGAGACTACGGTTCTCCCGTGTGAACGGACTGAAACACGGTGAAAATTGTGTCAAGACCAGTCTGCCTTGAATAAAAATATTTCGGCAGAGCCTCAAAAACACCGGAAAAATGTATTGAGGTGCTAAAAATAGAACAGCATTAGGCATCAACTGGCTGCATTGCATGAAGCCCCCATTTCTACACTTGGACGTGAAGGCGGCGAATCTGCTCGTCGACTACTTCAAAACTGTCAAAGTGTCAGATTTCGGTATGTCAGCTGTCAAACACACGACCGGTGGTCGCGGAACACCTCTGTACGTACAGAATTTTCATGGAAAGTTCTGATCATTGTAGATGGATGAGTCCGGAAATGTTGTTGGAGAAACCGTATACCGAAAAGACAGATATATACTCATACGGTATTACCCTATACGAAATTTTCACCGGAGAAATCCCCTTTGATGTACGTAACTCGATATTTCCATGAAATTTCGGGAACGTTTTGGAGCCAAAAGTTGATTTGTACAGAATGCTTTTGAGAGTTTTGATGATTTGGTCGACGCCGTTTGTCTGGAGAACTCCAGACCCAAAATCCCGCCAGAAATCCCCCCAAGACTGGCCAAGTTGATCACACGGTGAGTCACATGAATATTCCATGAGATTTACACCATTCCTCTGAAATTTCACTGAAATTTCTGCAGATGCTGGGATCTTTCTGCAGATAGAAGGCCCTCTTTTTCGCAGATTTTAAGCGAGGACACTTTTCAGTTTATTCTGGTGAGTTCTGTTGCTTTGAAAATGTCTCGTTGTAGATTGACAGATATTAGATCGAGTATCACCTCCCCGAACCCAAGGCTTCCGCCCTGTGGTCAGGAAATTTCCTCGAAAAGGTATCTGATATGTCGTTCTGACGTCTCAAAGTCTCAATGTCTCAACAGGAAGCTTTGCCGTGGCAAGAATTTTCCGAGAAATTAATGCCCGACTTGGGTTTGAGCCAAGACCCCTCTAAAGTGGCACAACTTCAGATTTTACTTTCAGACAACAGAGGTCTCGTCACCATAGAAAAATTCGCTCAGGTGCGTTGTAGACGGCGAAAATATTTTTCTGAGAAATTTCAGGTGGTGGCGGTGCTGGGGTATGATAAGGAGATGCCGGAGAAGGCGGCCTCCCTCCTCGGCTATTCTTGGTTCCAAGGAAATTTGAGACCAGGTATGACGTCATCACGTGTACACGCATTCTTGTGATATATCTCAAAAATAGATTTTACGTAATTTACTTCATTACATCTTTCATCATTTCACCGAAAACGTAAATTGACCTCGTTGTAGATGAGTGTGATAGGTTACTATTTCCCCACTCTGTAGGGACATGGATGTTGGCATTAAACCCCAACGACCCCTTCCAGGTACTGACAACCTCTCATGCTTAACTGACTCTTCTCCAGGTCTTGATTTGTGCCAAGAGCAAAGCTGGCGTGGAGCGCCACGTCATCACGGCAAAGAACGGGAGGTTCACGTTTTTAAACGGGCAATTTGATTCCCTTGAGGCCATCATTGCGAACTTCAGCAAAGAATTGAGCCTGACCACCGTCTGCCCTGGAAGAAGATACAGCTACAAATAAATCATTTGTGTTGAGCATTTATATTGTGACCTTTGTGACCTCTTTATCTGCAAAGTGTGGTGAAATTTTATTATTGTTCATTTGCTTTTCAAAAAAACACTTCACATAACTCCATTCGTGGAGTGCGTCTATTTATAGAGCAACATTTATCTGCTGACGTAGACCTGGCAGTTGGGCCACTGTCCCTGAGAGTGAACGTTCACCACTTCCCAGGTGTTCTTCACGGGGCAGAAGATGGCAGGGGAAAAGCTGGGCTGGTTGCAGTTGGAGGAGGGGTAAGTGATCTGCATGCCGGCGTTATCGGGGTCCTGGCAGTTGTTGGGGTTGCTGGAGCGGCGGTACATTCCATTCTGTCGATGTTCAAAATGATGTCAATGTGCGAATTGATTTGAATCCGTTGACATTCAAGTATGGCTTTGACTGAAAGCATGTACTCGTCCAAGATAATGAAGCACCTCTTGAATTCCAAGACCCGTGGGGGGAAGTTGGTAGGTTCTTGATTGACCTGAGCAAGTCAGATGTTTGCATCAGCCAGGATGACAAAGACTCACCAGAGGGCAGATTGTCTCCTCCTCTCTGCCAGTTGTTGGCGTCGAAGATGGTCAAGGTGGTTGCTCCAGAGCGGACCTGGTTGATGACAGTTATAGAGACAGCAGAAGCAGCAGCAACGCAGATAAGGAGGAGGAGGGCGACCTTGCTCATCTTGTCCAAGATTTTTTTGGGTGAACCGGTCACCAAACCTTGGAAGTCGTCTTAACGCGAAAGCCCTCGTCTTCTACACATAATCTCAAGTTGATTACCCGCGGGGATGTCTGCTGACAAGAAAAAATTCATTGACATCAGACATCCCCTTCATTCTAACAATGACTGAATTGTACTTCGAAAATTCGTCTGTTGTAGTGCATAAAGAAATCTTTTTCTTGATTTATCAGATCTGAAGCACTGAGAATTTATTTCTACTGTCCGTTGAAGACGTCAACACACCACTTGATTGTCTGCTCAGAAGTCCATTGGGGCTTATAGTTCAACATCTTCCTCGCGCGAGAATCATCAACGACAACATCCGTTGCGATCTACCAGATGTCAGTACATACTAAGATGACGTCATGGTCTGGCTTGAATCCCAGCACGGTGAAGAAGGTTGTAGATGAGTTAGAATTACGTACAACATCCCAGAGAGCAGGTTGGTTTTTGCCAATCTCACCCAGTTTTGGCTTGTAATTAAAGAGGCTGCAGAAAGAGAGCAATTTTTCCACACAATGAGCCACGATGAACACCACCAGATTATTGTGCTTCTCGAATTTTACGCTGCCTTTTCCAAGAAAGTGCTGGGAATATTCAGTGAAATTTCTCTGAAAGATGAACTCACATGCCAGACTTTTCTGGTTTCATTAGAAGACATCGGCGTCTGTCCATCTTTTCCAGTTACTAAGAAGGAGCCACCACCAACTCCAGGCACCTTCTTTCGTAATGCTTCCTCTGCACAGAGGTGCGAAGCGGCAAGATCTTGTACGCAGATGTAAGACTGGGAGTAATCGCTGGCGAGTTCTTGATGTGTGGGGTCCTGTGTGATTCTTTGCATGAGATCAAGATTGAATCCTTTGGGGCTGCGCACTCCCCTGTTGTCTTTAAGGCCATGTTGATGTGGAGAAAAACTTCTAAGGGGGGATGCTTACATAGCAGCTCTGATGGCTACGGTCTGGAGGCGTCCGTCCTTCTCGTGTGCCTGTCTTAACACCTGCTCAGCTGCCCTCTTTGATCTGACATAGACGGACGGCATCACCGGCTCTGGGTATTCACTCGAGTCATCAATCCTGTACTCCCTCTTCGAGAACACGTTAAGGAGATTGTGAAATGGGATGGATACGATGCCAGAGCTTGTTCCCACAACCATCTCAGCATGAGAGGCGAGAGCTGCATCTACCACATTCTGTGTCCCTGTAGAGGTCAGCGCCCAATACATTTGTCCCCCTCCGATCAAACCTCCAACATTAATACGGCGGCTGAGGTCATACAAGCGTTCTCCTCTCTCCCACCAAATGAGAACGGCAGCGGTGTGGAAGATGACATCAACCTGTTTTCCGTTTTTGAAGGGCTTCGTGGTGGCTTCCTCTGTTGATTTCTTGTCCGTTAGATCGATCTTGATGAATTCAACCTTCGAAAGGTTGGCGTCGCCTCCTGGAGTTACGTCCAGACTCCTGATGTTCTCTTCTCCTCTTAACAGAAGCAGGTCGATGATTGATGATCCAAGCGCACCACTACCCCCAGTTACGATGTAGTTCAGTCCAGTCTTGGGAGGTATAACTTTGGTCATGTCTATGTTCTTGTAATCGACTGCATCTAATTCTGCGGGTGTCGGGCATGGTCTACTTGGCACATTAGAGTCATTAGGGCCGTCTAATTTCTTCTTCAGCAGGTAGAGGTAAATGCCTAAGATCACTCCTGCACCAATGCCAATAAAGAGTATGGTGGTACTCATGTCCTGTGATCCGATGGTTTTATAGTTTTGTCGGAGAAATCGGATTCCAAGAATGTCATTTTGACACCAGAAAGTCACCGAGCGTGAAGGTCTTTTGGTTTCACCCCAAAGCTATTTCCGACAAACCTTCATCATCGAAGATCAACAGAATGAGTTTACAAGAACATGAGTTCGACGTCGCTCGTATGAATGTGAAGTGAACTTTTAATCATCTTTATCATGTACATAAAAGCCCGATAAGGAGCCCCATCAATAAGATTGATGATGAGATCCTCGAACCACTCCCCTTCAATGATGTGACAGAAAACTCTTCATTTTGTGTGGAGACTGTGGTGGTGGCATTTTCGCTCAGAATTTTTCTGTCTGAAACAGTGCTGATGGGCTGGGACCTGCTGGCGAGAACTGTGTATGTAATGTTGGGGCTCCGCCAGGGCACTGCAAAAGAACCGCCGACCCAGTTATCCACTCGTGGTTGGATCAAGGTGAGGGCGTCTGTGATCGATTCTCCATTGATCCCGATCTGGATTGAATAGTTGATGACAATGTCTTCATAAACGCTGCCGTCGTAATTTAGAATGGTGGTTGGTCGGCCCAGGAAATACGCCTGTATCGTGTCGGCTGCATTTGCCTGGAAAAATGCAGATCTGTCTTTGCCTTGCATAACCACCACTGCATAAAAGGGTCGTCCCGCATCATCTGAAAGAATGCATTCAGATCTTGTGCCTAACTTGATAAATGATCACCAGCTAAGACGCGAGCGAGGCAGCAGATGCTGAGGATCACAATGATGTTCCGAACGTCCATTTCACTGATTTCAGTGCTCTGTATGTGGATGCTGTTTTCTTATTTGTGATAGGGGTTCTATGGTTCTGCGTCTGACACCCCAGCTTGACATCCTGGAGCAATGTTATTTTTCTTTCGGGTATTCACTGACTTGTGGCAGTGAAGGCTTCTGGGGGATGTCTTCAGGCCAAAAGAGGTCACTGGTGCACATATCGCTTCTCATTTTACCTTCAGAAACGGTTTGAGACCTTCTTGGAACTGTTGTGATGAAAAACCAGTTAAAATCGCCGATTAGAGTCCCTACAGTCTGCCATCCTCCGACCGAAAATCGCCTTCTTTCGCCTCAACCTCCTTGCCTTGTTCAAAGAAGACCAGAAAATCACTACGCCCTTGATTTATATATGAATTTGAGAGCGATGAACGCCAAGAGGCGAAAAGCTACCGCGAATCCGAGTAGGACGAAAACGTTGACCCAAATAGAGTTGATCAGTATGTCTGCTGAATTGTCTAAAATGAGCTGCCCAGGGATGGGGTTACGCCCCTCGTAATAGCTGAAAATTCCCTGATTTTCGAAATTCTGTCCAGAAAATTCGTTGATTTGTACAGCCTGAAATCATGAGTTATAGATATCATTGTAGATTGAAGAAGCTTACGTCGAATGTGTATTTGATAAAAGAAAGGTACTGCAACCACCTCACAAAACCGGGTGTGTCTGACACTGATACGTAAAACCCTCCGATAAGATTCCTGGAAAAGTTCAGTGACGTCATAGGTGGGAGGTTATGACGTCATACATGAGAAGCAAGGTTACTGAGGCAAAGACTGCAGATCTCTTCACGTCTGTTACAAGCGCAGAGACCAAAAGGCCGAGACCGCTGGAGCACAGAGATATGCACATCACCAAACCCACGAAAATCCAAAAGTGTCCCACTGACAATCTACAACGGTCAATTTCTCCATGAAATCTCTCCGAAATTTCCGGGAAATCTCACCTCAATTGGACCATAAAGTAGCTGATGGAGATAAAGATTAGAGGGAAGAGCAAAATAAATGGAATTTCTGCAATCACTTTGGCCAAAAAATAAGCCGTAAGACGGTAAGACCCCTCAGCCCTCTCGCGCTGCATCACCGCCCTTTCTGGCGGGAAACTGTTCAGCGCCAACAACCTGCGAAATTTCAGGGAAATTTCGTGGGATGTCGTCTTACATGGGGAAGAAACCGCCAGTGAACAGTCCGATAAAAAACAAAGCACCTTGTCTATCGCGTATTCGTGACTCTGTCAAGGGCAAATGAAACCAGAAACACCCGGTGAAGATCGCGATGATGCAAATCTGTACGAATGGCACCCAACTGATGACGTCATCAGCTCTGTGAATATTCCGAGAAATTACCTGATGTATTGTCCTTTAGACATGAAGAACGATCGGCTCAACAGAATTGTAAATTGTTCAAACCATCCGGTCGGATATTTAGACTTCACTTTCTTCCCTGTCTTCTCTTCCCTCAACTTTTCCAACATCTACAACGCGCCATCAGCCCATCTACAACTCTAACATCCAGAGATTTCGACGAAATTTCACGGAGAACTCACGTTCATTTCTTCTGTCATGACTTTGCTAGATACTTTCTGTTTTAGAATCTCCTCGCGTCGCTCCGCATAAGCTTCAATCAATTGTCGCTTTACATCATTGGTTTTCCTTAGCTCTTCTTGCAGAATCAAACCCACTGTAGACCGTCAGAAGATCCATGGTGAGATATCGCGGAAAATCGGAAAGACGTCTCAGGACTATTCTTAGAAAAGAATGTCTTGGCTTACTCATGAAATCGGCAGGGTTGTAGTACTGCTCACATTCGAGGCCGAGTGAGCCAAAGTATGACACTGCTTTAGAGGCAACTCCAGAATAAATAATCTGTCCGTCCACTAACAACTGGGAGATGATGAGTTGAAATTTCGTGGAAATTTCGTTACGTACCATGAGTTTGTCAAAGAGGGAATACATCTGTGAAGAAGGTTGATGAATAGTGGAGATAACGGCCATTCCCGCGTCGGCCATCCCTTTCAAAATTTGAATCAAGTTGATCGCTGTGCTCGTGTCCTGATGTGGTCAGAAATATTCCAAAAGTCTGAACGCACTAAGCCTGATGTCGGCTCGTCCAGCAGCATTATAGAAGGGTTCGTTAACAATTCTAAAGCAATATTCGCCCTCTTTCTTTCGCCCCCTGACACCCCCCGTCTACAACTGTCACCAAAAAAATTCTCGGAAAATTCCGTCGCCGATCTACAACGAGTGGAACTCACTTGAGGGGTCCTCCGATGATGGTATTTTTAGATTTTGTGAGGCCAAGCGCGTCCATCAACAGTTTCACGCGGTCCAATTTGTCTTTATTGCTGTAAGAAGAAGGCAACCTTAGCCTGAAGCGTCAGCGTCGCAGAAGATTCAAGATTCTCCAGCAAAGTTGGAATGCAGTCGGGATTGCGGTCATTAACGTGAAGACCACGGTAAGTAACCGCATAAGCTGAGAATTCAAACAAAAAATCACCTGGCAGTGTAGTAAAGAGTCTGCTCCACTGTGAGATCTGCAAACAAAACGTCGTCCTGCAGCACATAAGCCACCGCCCTCTTATAATTTCTATCCGGCTCCACCCCGTTTATTTTTATCTGACAGGTGTCAATTTGACGTCAATATGTCAGGTGTCACCTCTCCTGTGACGTTCTTCCGGGTGCGGCGGGCTAAAATCCCCAGCAGTGTGGTCTTTCCACTGCAGAATGTCACGCTTACATACCGTGCTTTTCGCGGTACCAAACCGCACAAAGACTACAATGAAGCACTTCTCAGGTCGCCAAATAAAATAACTCCAACATTAATGGAGAAATTCATGTCTAAAAATAGAATTACGCTCGAAGACATACCATCCTGTGGGTCCCATAATCGCAAGAAATTGGCCGGGGGTAACTCTACCAGACACGTTCTTCAGAATTTGTCTGTCGACTGAGTGTGTCTGTAATGATAAATCTCATGTCGTATAAATAATGCCATTTCCAAAGAGGAGGTGGCTTTACCGTGAGTCTCACGGTTATTACCGCATTATTTGAAACATTTTTAATTTTCAGAAAATTGGGGGAAAAATTTCTGGCACGAATTATTGTGCCTGTTGCGAAGCTGCGATGTGCCACAGAATGTATTGGCTTTGTACAGCAACCGGTCTTCAAGTGAAACAAAATGCAATGTAAATGTGAAACATCAATCATCACAAACCTTTTGCCCGATGGTGACCCTTCTGAATTTTTGGAGGCTTGACTCTTCCTTTGGTGGGTCTGGCACCTTCTGTGTGATACGGTAGTTGATGTCTTTAAATTCCAGTACCATGGGGTGTTCCGGTGGCTGTCCATGTTAAACAAAATGTTTAATTGATCATGCTTGTGATCATGGTCACTGCGTGATCCATAAAAGAGATCTCTTACAGGCATTTCTTTCATGAGTGACCGCGCCTTGTCTGCATTTTCTGTAGGTGGAACCTCTATCTTCTTCACTTTCCAACCTCCTTCTTTGTTAACCTGTAGTTGGGTCAGATCTAATCGACCTGAGGTCTCACCTCGGCAAAAATGCTGGGAGAGGCAGATCCATTTTTGGGTGAATGTTTGATGTCTATAACGTGTGAGTTGCCCTGATCTGGCCTCATGGTGT
Source organism: Protostelium mycophagum (assembly GCA_002081555.1). NCBI lineage: Eukaryota > Evosea > Variosea > Protosteliida > Protosteliaceae > Protostelium > Protostelium mycophagum. The sequence goes on along the minus strand of MZNV01002190.1, from coordinate 11,088 downwards.
TTTGATGAGACCACACGGCATTCTCGAGATGACATAGCCGTGGAATAGAATCTCCCTCAGTTTTCTCATGTCTGAACACGTTTTGTTCAGATGCGACGGAATTTCGCACACCTGCCACTCTCAGAGAGTGAGAGTCGTCTCTCCACTGCGGGTGTTGTGAACGAGTCTTTGTATTAATATGAACAACGAACCATCAATTTACACCCATCATGAAATTTCGATACATATAGGATGATAATCACAAAGGATTGTATTTTTACTTTCTTCTTAAGAGATGTCGCTTGGAGCAGAAGGAGCAGTCCTCGGGTCGTATGGCTGGTATGAAGGATATGGTTGATAAGCTGCAGTATTTTGTGATTGAAAGTTTGGAGGTAAAGCGCTGGCTCCAAAAGGTTGAGTAGTGATGTATGGCTGTGGTGATGGATTTGTGACCACTACATAACTGGTCTCCGCACAGTATGGGGGCGAATGACAAACTGGTTCAGTATGGCATCCTGTAATTATTGATTTGCTGATGGTTTGAATCAGTTACCATTATAGAGGAGAGCATCATAGTGTTGTCGACGGCGGCGCTGAACGCGAATGCAAAGACATATAAAAATGATCAAAATCGCAACTGAAAAGGTCACACATTATTGTGTGTAGTTGTCAAACCTCCGACTATGATGCTAATGGTTGGGACGAAAAACATCTCAGGCCCTTCAAAACTTGAGTATCGTGTGATTCGCATTTCTCGTACCTCCTGCCAATGCGAAAGAAAATAAAGAAAGTAGAATGAGTGCGCGTGATGTCATTGAGGCTTGTGTTGGTCGAGATTTTGGGAACTGCAGCCAAACGCCTTCTCGTTGTAGTCTCACGAGTACGTAAATTGCTTTCCCGCCAAGTTTCAAATTCATCCTTTGGCATTCGAAATCAATGACAAACTCAAGGAGGATCGTGCCCAAATTCATTGGCCCTGTTGGCACGAAACCTGAAGCTCTCGAGCAATCTCTTCCCGTGATCGAGAACTGCCAAAATGAGCCAGATTTTATTCAACAGATCATAGTTGGCAGCGACGAAGAAGATATCGAAAGCAATAGCGAGGCGGAGAGTGTAGAATCTGAAGGAGAAGCAGACGTGTCTCAGCTCATAGATGACGATGGTAATTCGGAATGTACAGAAAACAAACTGAAAAAATGCAGAGGATGGGGAAGGAGAAGAGAAAGAGGGTGATTCCGAAGAGATTGAAGATGAGGAAGAGGAGATCGTCGATGAAGAGGAAGAGGAAGATGAACTCGAAGCACCGGTCATCACAGTTCATGGAGAATATAAACAAGAGGTGAGGTCATAGATTATATCTTCTCTGAAAATTATAGACAGATGAGATCGATTTGGATGAAGGGGCAGAGGATGATGATCCCGCTCCTTTAGAATATCAAAACACTGATCTCGAAGATCCGTACAAACAAATGCAAATCGAGGTAATTCACGATCATCTTTTAGCCTCATACTCACTCTGGAAGGCCTCTGTGCGCGCGAGAAATCAACAACAAAAACAAGAAAGAGAGAAATATATGGAAAACATGTACCTTAAGGTTCGCCTGCATTCCTCATTAACTTCTGATCCATTTCAGATCACAAATGGAGAGCCGGCACCTTACATTACCCCGAGAAAGTTTGTGAAAAAAGCAAAACACACCGACAAACACAAGACACCACAGACTCTTCAGACGCCCAGAGTATGTGCCTTTCAATGCAGACATTCTCCTCCACCAAAATTAGAACATCTCATGACCATCATAGGTGTTGAAGACCCCAAAGACCCCCGGCTTCGGACTACAACCAGACGCGAAGATGGCAGATCTCGAGAATGTGATGGATCATTTGATCATTACGCCACTCGGGCCCTCAAGTTTAAAGAGGAAGCCGTTACGCAGGGACATCACTCCCGGTACAGTCGAGGTACCATTTGATTTTCAACTCGAAATAATGACGAAAGATGACGTCATCACAGGACGCTCAACAACGATTCATGGCCGAGTTGGATTCGGCCACAGAAGTGAAAAAAATGCTGGCTACCCCCGCACGTCCTCTTGAAAAGAAATCTGCCATTGTGAACCTGAGGTGGACTCGTTGTAGACACGAGAATTCTCATCTTGACCGCCGCAGGTTGCCTTCCTTGACGAGAAGTTTCCACGGTTCTTACCGAAAGATCTTGACCACCGTAATCGGAGGCCACGCGGAGTCCATTCTGCAATATGGCGGTGACGTCATGTACCTCATTGCTGCTTTGGCTCGGTAATATTCATTGTACAAAATCAGTTTATTCCTGGATGTGCTTGTGGCTTTGCCGTATATAAATTTGTAGTTGCTCCATACAGATTTGTGGTATTACCGAACTCTGATCAAGTACAATAGATTGGGACTGTTTTTGTACGACTATTCTTCCATGTGGACGTGTGGAACTCGGTCAGTAGACTCGCCCGTATCTGATACCAATACGACACCCACGTCTACAAGCAGCCAAGACAAGTCACAAGGTAAAATACCGAGAATATTTTCCATTTTTGAAATTCGATTTTCTTTATAAAAATAAAACTTGATATTTTAAAGACAATTATGATGACGTCATCAGTGAGAAGCCCCACAGACACTAAAAAAGAATGGGATGAAGGGAGGCTCATCAAGGCCTTTATGGATGATGGCGCATCGGATGACGAATCATTACGCGAAGTGATCCGTCTTTTCATGTCTAAAGTCTCTTCCGTGCAGCAGTGGTTGCAGCGCAGGGAGCAGAGCCAGAGCAAGGCAAGTTGTAGATGATCAGCAAACCTTGAATTTCTGACATCTGACTCGTTGTAGATCGTCTTAATTCTTTCTAGAATTTTACAACAGGATCTGTTAAGAACACCAGAAGAGATACTGTCAAAGATATCAGAGATATCATATCTACAATGCTCCACGATATCATTAGCGATATCGCAACAGAAAGATCGGGAGGTCGTCCAAGTCCTACAAAAATTTGAGGTGTGATATCACATCTTTTAATGTGACGTCATAATGATTGTTTAAACTTTTCGCTGAAATCTCTAGGCACTGGCGAAGACTCCCGAAGAAACACTCTCCCCCGCCTCCAACTCTGATACCCTCATTGTAGATGGTCAGAAAGTCTGCATCTCTGCAGTTATGGCGGAGAATTTTGCAATCAAGCAGCAACTCCAAAAGTCCGCTCAGGAGATTCACAGCTGGTACGCGGACCAACTGCAAGTGGTTTGGCTGAAGGCACATGCCGCCGAAGAAGAGGTTTCAAATTTCAAATTGAGAATGCAGATGAAGGAAAAGACCGTTAAAACGTTGCAAGAGCAGCTCGAATTGATGCAGGCGCGTTGTAGAAAGGCTGAGAATGCTGCTGCGCAAGCTGCGGTAAGATTTGAATTTTGAAAATGGCGCTGACGCGGGAACAGAACCAGGCTATGGGGGCGCAGACAGCTCTACAACAGCTTTATAACTCGATGTCGAGAGCACAAAACTTTATTCCACAAATGAATGTAAGTTTCTGTCTTTGTTGAAAATTCCGAGAATCTTATGATGACGTCATCACAGACGCACCCTGGCTACAACCAACCTGTACCTCAAAGAATCCCCCCGTCACAAATAATCGGTCCAACCGGGCAGAAGGCAAGTTCTATTTTTGGAAACCCATATTCTCATCAAGTCTCAAACTGTACAGCTCAAGAATTGCGGACACAATCAATGTCAGATGTCATCCTCCTTGTCATGCTGTGCCTGCTCGGACAGGCGTCCCCCGACTACAACGGACCGAAACAAGCACTACTGCCCCGGCTGTGCTTCTAAAAACATAAACATCATGCGGAATGATGAAAACATGCATCCACAGATGATCAGAAAATAAAGAGTTCCATGTACAATGAGGAATCGCATCTGATGACATGAAGGTGATAGCTATTTGACATCCGCGGAGAAGTCGAGATCGGAGTGCCCGAAGACATAACCGGAAAAATCAAGTGATGGATGTACCCGCGGAAATCTCAGAACTCGTTAAGAACCGAGCGGTTACGTTAATTCATTCGGAGAGTTTGTTTTTACTCGTGGTTCAATATCATTCCAACAGCAGCCATGAGAGGCTCCACAGTCCTTCTATCTCTTGCTCTCTTTGCTTGTGTATATGGACATGGCTACTTGACTGTTCCTCCTCCAAGATGGTCTGTGCTTGGACTCAGTCCAATGGTGACTGATAATGGACCCGTCATGAGTGCATCCGACGATGTGAGAGGCCCATCATGTATACGACCGGATTAAATATTACAGGCGTTTGTGTGCCGTGGTCAGCGTGGATCCGCACCCAGAACTACTGTCACTGCCGGTACAACTCTCAACAACACCACATGCTGACGTCTAACAGGACAAACCATCGATCTCAGATGGAAGATCAATGCCAAGCATGTTGGGGACTGCTCTTTCTATATCAGTTACGATGGTAATGCCACCAGCTCCAGCGAGATGAGATGGTTTAGATTTGCTGAGATGTATGACTGCAAGCGTAAGTGGACTTGACCCGATCACTTCTTTTCTCACAACCATCAGAGTACATCGTCGACGGAGCTCCTTTGTATATTCCTGAATACCTTCCTTCTTGTGAACATTGTGTTTTGAGGTAATGGGTCGCGCATCACGATTATCAATTTCTGATTGATTCAAGATGGGAATGGTACGCTCTTCACCTCTACCCCTCTGTTGAGTTTTTCTGTAAGTCATTAGATGTATTTTGGAACTTGAGTCTGACCTTCTCAGCTCAATGTGCCGACATCAAGATCCATGGTTGCAACGGAGGTACGTTTCGGAACCCAAAAACCGGTCTCAAAGAGTACAGGGAATATCCCCACCCCCTTGATCTCCATGCCAGGCCACATCTCCAATGATGGAGCCAGCTACAGAAATCCCTGGTCTGCTGGAGGATTTCAAGGTGTGACTGCCCCAACGGTATTATAGTTTGTGTTGATAAGAATAAGTACTGAGTTGGTTGAAGATGGCCTCTCCTACCCATAGCACCCCGCAATGTCCCGAGGGTAACAATGTCAATAAGAAGTACGCATACCAAGGTGGTGGTAGTAACGTGAGTCTGGCACTTTTCGACAAAGTTTGACATGTCACCAGCCCGACCCTCAACCACAGCCTAACCCAACTCAACCCCAACCACAGCCTGATCCTAACGGAGGTGGAAGTGTAGGAGCTGCTTGCCCTGCCGGAGGAAAATACGACTGCACTCACAACAACAAAATAGGTTTGTTTTTCCATCTCAAATGCAGCTCAAAGAATACAGTTATTTGCGGTGCAGACTTAAAGTGGGTGGAGATAGCCGCTTGTCACACATGCAAACTGATCAACAATGTCCCATTCTGTGTTTAAAACAATAAATGAACTCGTTCTACCTTAAAAATAAATCAGTGGCAACGTCTGAAGTTTCCTTGCCCGAATTGATGTTTCTGCAACTGTAGAAATGTTTAAGATACGCTATGAAAAATCCCAATTCGTGTGCGACGTCGTTAATCATCAATAAGATCTTTGAACAAACAATGATTCCAGTCTAAATCGTCTGGCATAGAATGCACAAGTAGCTTCAGGCGGATTGTGTATAGTTTTTGTTTTTTCGCGAAAAATCAGCATTGCTTCGATTTTTCCAATTGGCTCTTCCGTGTGTTGAATTGTTTCTGGTGTCTGAAATCAATCAAAGTGAAATGCTGACTTCTCAACTTGATCAGTTTTTACCTGTTTCCGTGAACCTCACGTCATCGTGTCGGAGGAAATCCGTCCTCTGGAGGTCTTCCAGAGACTCTGTTCTGAACGCAAATCATTCTCACAACTTCACGCACGCACGCACGACTACGCCTACGCTCACGACGAATACTTACCATCTTCTTTGTACCGCAACTCATTACTTTTTCATCATCTCAAAAATCATCACGAGCTCTTTTTTCCGATCATAATCATTACCTCCATTAGGTAGTTTGGATCATTCCACCACCTTCTCCTGATCTTATATAGATGAAATTCGGGTATTGCCTTCTATTCATTTTTGCCGCCACACACGCCCGTCGATTCTCCATTGTACAACCTCTGGAGGATGTATTCAAAGGGGGGAACTTACCAGGAACTGACTGGGTCTTGAAGGGTCCAGCAGAACCCGAAGCATTTCACACGGTTACCTTTGCCGCCCGACCTCAACCTCACGCCGCCGACACTTGCGAGTCCTATCTACAACTCGTATGTCTGAGCTTTTCATGAACATTCTGGAGACTTACGGCTTTTAGGCAAGCCACCCTGACAGTCCGCAGTACGGGCTGTACCCTGACTTCTCCAAAATTCAAAACACCTTTAACAATCCAGAAGCCACACAGCACATCCAGAATTACCTCAGATCTCACGGACTTCGGGGAGACACACGCGGAGAATTTACGTCCATCACAACGCGCGTCCGCACTCTGGAGACGTTGTTGGGGGCCAAATTCTTGAGGTTTTATTCCAAAACAACCCGCTCCATATTGTTCAGAACCTCAAGCTACATCGTTCCTGCTGAGGTGATAAAAAAACCCTTCAATAGCTCACTTGTACAGTTGGAGCAGTATGTAGATTTTGTGTCGAATACAGTCTCTTTTCCTCTGCACAAAGCTCACATCGTGGCCCACACCAGAGCGGCAAACAACCAAGTTACCCCAGGTCTTCTCTTCAGCTACTACAACAGTATGTTCGCATTACATCTGTCCACTTTCTCATTCACTTGTACAGTCCAAAAACCAGTTGTGAATAATCCCGCCGCCTCCCAGTCTGTATTTGCCGCTTTACAACAGAGTTTTGACCCCGCCGACCTGTCATACTTCCAGAACAAACACAACCTTGTCCCCTCACCTGTTACAAGTGTCATAGGCAGAAACTCACCGAAAGCCGTAAGTAGACCCGTCTACAACGATACGTGGTTTTTGACATGAACAGTGTACTGTCAGTGTGGATAATTGTTCAGAAGGTGCTTTAGACATTCAGTACCTCACTTCAACAGCCCAAAATGCGACTACCACCTATTGGTCCATCCCCACAGATTCCCAAGATCCATTTTTAGACTGGATCATGGCAGTGGCTTCCTCCCCCTCACCCCCTCTGGTCCACTCTATTTCCTACGGAGCCGTGGAGCATCTAGTCCCAGCCGAACACATGACGAGATTCTCGTTGGAGGCTTGCAAGTTATCCCTGAGAGGAGTTACAATCGTGGTCTCTTCAGGCGATGATGGTGTCGCGAATTATCTGGCCAAAGACGACATCGCCCAATGTGAGACTTTTTAAATCTTTTGTGAGGTAAAATCGCATTCAACTCATATTATTGCAGGCGGTTACACACCTTCTTTTCCCGCCACATGCCCGTACGTACTGACTGTCGGGGCGACGCAGGGCCCCGAAATGGGTCAGACCTCAGAGAGAGCTTGCACATCAGATGCTGGAGGCCAGATCACTACCGGGGGCGGTTTTTCCGGACAATTTCCTCTCCCCTCGTGGCAGCGCGACGCGGTGTACAAATACTTGTATTCCGGGAACACGAGTGAATTACCCCCCTTTTCTCAGTTTTCTTTCACGGGTAGAGGATACCCTGATATATCTGCCATGGGCCATTCTTACAATGTCAGAATAGGTATCACACTCATTCTTTCAGTTGTGATATCATGATGACATCTTCAGGGGGACAAGAACAAGGGATATCTGGTACTTCGGCCTCCACCCCTGTCATCGCGGGGATGATCACGTTGATCAACTCGGAGAGGCTCAATGCCGGAAAAGCACCCCTCGGCTTCGTCAACCCTGCAATCTACCAGCTCGCATCTACAACGCCAGGGATCTTTAACGACATCACAGTAAGTGTTACACCTTTGACACGTGTCAATTTGACGAATTTGACACTGACGTGAGTAGGAGGGTAACAACCGCTGCTTGACATCACCACCAGAGAAGCCTGTCTGTTGCAAGAGCGGATTTAACTGTGCCTCAGGGTGGGACCCCGTGACAGGTGTTGGATCGCCCAACTTTACAAAATTGAGAGACGCACTCCTCCGCCTTCGATAATAAAAGCAAGAGATGAGATAGATGACATCTACAACGAGACATTATTGTTGGGAATGTACAGGGGGGGGTAAACTCAACTTGGGTCTCTTTGTGTCAGAAGCTGGCGGATCTACAATGGCAGTTGTATCGACAGCAGGCGTAATCTACAACAAATCAACAAAAATAATCATTAAAATATTTTTAAATTGAATTTTGTACTGGATCAGTACATTTCGAAGAGGACGGTAATAACCGTGAAAAAGGCGGTTGTAACCGTAATTTTATAGAGTAAATGAGAAATGAAAAGTGACCTCTTCGTCGAAATCTCCGTCAAGATCAATTTCCTCAGAATTTTCGATTGGGGCGGTACTGTCCGTTGTAGATGTAATTGTAGATGCTGGATTCGTCTCTACGTTTGTGGAATTTTCTCCAAATTTTCCGACAACTGAAGAGGCTTGTTGCAGCATCTTCAATATTTCCACTGTTTGAGGATTCTCTTCTTCTGTATTTTGTCAATTTACATCGTTGTAGAACCCAATTTTCTTTTTAATATTGAAAAATAAAAAATATTTTTTATATCAAAATTGAAAATTCTTACCGTTTGTTAATGAAAGAAAAGGCACGTCTGGGTCTGTGCTGTGCGCGGTGCGAACAAAATTGGAGGGAACTTTCAGCGAAATTTCTCCCGCCAAAAGATCCACCAGACCATTATTAACGCTGAAATTTCCGATCGGCATGCGGATACGCTGTGCGGAATCTATTTTTAGCTCAGTAAATAATCGAATTCCATTTGATTGAATTTTTCCCACGAAGAAATTTTGACGAAATTTCACGGAAAATTACCTGACATGTGGTCCTTAGTATTGACAAGAATTCCGAGCCACTCTGGGTCGTAACTAAACTCTTTGGCATCTCCATTGTGAGGAAACTCCACCACCTATTTTTATTATTTCGAAATAAAGGATTGTGACATTATTTACATAAAGCTGTGGCAAATTTGTGATTTGAAAGTGCGGTAATAACCGCGAAAAAAAGTGGTATGGAACCGTGACTTGAAGGGACGAGAGTCGCAGAAAAATAATTTTGCAAATTCCCGGAAATTTTTAGTTTTCTCTCCAAAAATCCAAGTTCTCATTTCAATGAAACTCACTTGCAGAAATTCAGCTCTTGGAAGCACTTTGCTTAGAGCCAGAAATTTCGTGGAATTTTTAGCCCCCTCCACATCTGGATGCTCTACAATTGCCGCGAACTTTGCGTGCATGTGTGCTGAGAACCAATAATTCGGTCTCAAACTTCGTAATAACTCCATAGTTACGGGGTTACCGAAGTTTGGGTCATCTCTCAGGAATGGCTTGAAGCGAAATAACCTTATAATATTTTTTATTTTTATTTTTACGACTTATTTACAGGTGCAGTTTTGGCTAAAAAATATTACGTATAATATGTATTGTAGACAGCGAAGCCGCAGACCTTCTTAATATCTCGAGACTTTTGATCTTCCAGATCCCTCCAACAATCAACACGACTAAAATACCAGTGTAAATACAACGTTGTAGACGCACCTCTCCTTGTCACCATAGTCTGTTATCCCTCTGGGCCAATCGTGACTCACGAAAATATCCAGTGGTTTCCTTATCTGGGAGATTCAGACTTTCAGACTTCTAATACCAATGAAAAAACAGTGAAATTTCCGTGGAATCTACCTGCTCTAATTTGAACGTGTCCATCTGTCTGACATGGTAAAATGATCTGATATCATCATTGTTAAATGGGAATTTCTCATGATGCCCTAGGTGTGTTGGTTTCGTTTTTAGAGTTGTGATTAAATGACACTAAATGTCCAGTACAAGATCTATTTATAGAAAGAATTCCAAGATATCCACCTTTTTGGAAATCTGGACCTTTGAAGATTCCAGTCAACCCGGCGATTCTGATGCCAGCAAAGTTTAAGACATTAGAGAACCCCATGTAATAAATATTCGGTGCCACCCAACCTCCATACGGCCTGGACATTTCATTTTTTTGTAAATTTATGTTTTCTGAGGGATATTGATGAGATATCGAACAAAACTCACAGCTCATAGAGGTGATTAGAGGCCTCATGATTACCACCGACAAAGAGTGTGAGGTAAGGTGCTATCTTCTCTCCTGAATAATACCGATGAAACTCTTTCAACTCTCTGAATTTTCCTGGCACCGCCATGCAGAGAAGGTCTTGATCATTTCGGACAGCCTTCATTTTTCGTCAGGGTCATTAAAAATCGTTAAAAGTAAAGATCATCATTGAGAAGGCACCTGAAAATCACCGCAGCAAATCAATAAATCTATTTTCTTTCCCTTCTCTCTTTCCATCAGGCGCAGCGTGTCGTATATGATGTCGAGATCGCCATGAGCGCAACCCTCCACAGCAATCTTCACAGGTCAGAAATGAACAAGGATTTCTCACTCTTAAGAGTAATTCACATTGAGAGTTGGTTGTTCTGTCACAGCTGCTGATTCCATCTTGCAAAAAATTGTGATCTTCAGGAGAATTAAAACGCAAGCCGACGCCGGCGTGTGCTTTGTAGAAAGAGTTTTCCACTAGCGTTGCACCGCGGCGACACTGGCATGTCGGACCTAGGCATTATTGGCATGAAATGAGAGCTCTTTGTGGCCAACAAGCTGGTAAAATGCCCCTCAGATTGCGAGTTTTCTGCATTTTGGTCCCGCTGCGCTCTCATCTCATCTTTTGTTGCAGTCGATCGGCTGTGATTGTTTGGAGTCTTTATTTCCCATCGAAGGTATTAATATCTGATTTAATGTGATGATTTGTGGAAATTGAAAAGAGCTTGTTGTCGCAGATCTGCGCTGAGACCAAAACCGAAGACCGGCCGGCCGTCCTTTCAGCACCAGAGCGACCAACATGACCAAAACATACTTTACGAATACAAGAGTGAACACCACTGATGCCACCTAAGCAAGAGGCAGAGTTAGTCAAGTACATTTTAGAGAATGTCTGCAGGCAGG
>MZNV01002189.1:0-22863 GCA_002081555.1 Protostelium mycophagum | reverse complement strand
CCCTTGGCTCACAAAGCACCGGGATTTTCAGTTTCCTACACATTATGGGTTTCAATCATCCCCATCTCCTTCTCTGCCAGCGCCAGTTTGGTTTTAGACTTGAAGTGTGATCTGAAAGCTTGTACGAAGGACCTGTCATTGAGCGTCAGTCTGACACCCACCGCCTCCCTGGTTGTCATGGGATCAGCAGAGGTGAGATTTGATGGAAATTTCGACATTAATAAGTACAGATCAATCTCTTGGTATTGAAAGCAGGAGTAGATTTGATTTAATTCCGCAATTATTCCGGAAGCTTATGTACATGGTTCTCTTTGTACTGAGCTTTCAGAGAAATTTCTGGGAGAAATTCTGATATAATGCAGGTCATGCAACATAGTTCCATCAAACTCGAAGCTTACGTGCAGTGGTGACAATTGTGTGATTTTAACAGAAAAAAATGCCACGTTTTGTGGATATTCGACTGCAAGAGGGGAACTCAGAAGAGTCGTGACTTACTTCATTGGTCTCTCGCTGGTCCGATAAATACTCCATTGCTAGACCGTTGTAGAACTATAATTGATAAAATCATCACATGTCCAGGTTGTTTTATTCTTCGAGAACATCATTTTTTCTTTCATGCATGTCTATGCCTACAACGCCTGATGTTTGGAATACCGCTTTGGTCGACCAAGTGTCAGATGCTGTCACTTGAAATATTTTAGGGCATGACGACAGGCACCATATCAAATTTAAGCGCTTGCCGATGAAGACCAGCTGCCGAAAACCTTCACTGAGATTTTATTAAATAAAATATAATAACGCCTCAACAAGGTCAAAAAATGAAAGAGATGAGGATGCAATAGCAACAGGCCCAAGGTTACGCACCTCAACAAAGTTATAACACCCAGCCTCAACAAACATATTACCAGCCTCAGCAAGGTTACAACCAGCCACCCAAGCCATGCCGGCCACACACCTGTTGTGTCTATCTGTGTTCATCGCAGCCGTCTTGGCCTGCACACCTTCTTATGTAGTCCAGAGGAACAGTAATGGAATATCTAATGTGTATCCCTCTGGTAATTGTGTCTCCACATCGAATGGCCAATCTGAAATGTATGGCTGCTCAGCCACCGGTGTGGTATCATTCTACACTTTCGCCACCCCCGACTGCAGTAAGTTCTTCACATCCGAAATCCGATCACGGCTGACATCCTCTGCAGCGGGCTCTTCGGCTTCTGCAAGTGTAACCAACGCGGGATGTCAGACGAGTTTTCCAACCATATCGTCCGGTCTTATCGCAGTCAACTATCAAGGTCCCAGCTGTTCAGGTTCTTTGTGGTATAACGTCCTCTCCACGAGCTCTACCGGCTGTTCCAGCGACCAAGCCGCACAGTGCACCTCCAACACGAAGACGGTGTGTGCCTCCACTTTTAATGTGGCGGATTTCCCCGACCCGTATGTCAGTGTCTTCAACAGAGCTCTAAGTTGCAAGGGAACATCCATTTGGTCTGTCTCTGCACCTGGTCTTATGCCCACAACCGGAGGTAATCTACTTGTTAATAATTCTACCGGGGATCTACAACAAGGATATTTCTCATATTTTTGACAGGTATACCCATCAGCATCACATGGCAGCAATTAGAAGCACCTGTCACCTCTATAACTCTTGGAGGTGTCGCTGGACAATTCACAACCGATACTAATGCCGGTGTCACCACTTTCTACGCACCTCCCGGTGTCGGTACCAATTTCCAGTTGATTGCCACAACCAACGGCACCGCTTTCACTGCTCCACAGAACTTTAGCTATCAGGCACCCACCATCTCAGGCGTCAACTGGAGGGTATGGCGTCATCATTTAATATGTTACTGAGACATCCAGTTCGACGACAGCATCGTATCTATCATCGTGAGCGGTACCAATTTTGGCCTCTACGAACAGAATGTGGCTGTCAGCATGAACTCTGTCACTTCTGGGGCCATTTTCACGCAGCCACACACCACCTTGTTTGCTTCGTTCACTTATACCTCTGTGTCTACAATAACTGTGACGGTTGGTGGTCAGAGCGCTACCTGGACGGTTTCTTCTACTGGACAATTATACGCCACCAGTGATGGTACCGGTTACAATAATCAACAGCTTCTGGCGTGCTCCAACGGACAGGTTGTCATTCACTAATTTTAACACATTATCTGACGTGTGACAGTTAGCATCTACAACTAGCACGTCCGGAAACGTGCAGTGGAGCTTTCTACCTTCTTTCGACCAACAATATTACATCATAAATACCAACTGTAATTCCGCCTTGGGGCTTCCTGCTGCCTCTTATAAAGTCGGCGATCCCTTCGCCTTGATAACCCCCTCAAATGATCCCACATCGAAGTGGACCGTACAAAGCGTCCTTGGTTCTTACCAAGGACAATCTGTGATTAACAGTTACCTCGGTTTGATGTTACAATCTCCATGTGGTACTGGTGCAGTCACAGCCAGTGCCACATCCAGCTCGTGCGCAACGTATGAAACCTTTCTATTTTCAATTTAATAACATCTGCAGTTGGTTTTTTGGCTCGACCGACAGCCCCCAACAGACATGGAACCTTTTGGTTCCTACGAGCTCTGTCACACCTCCGGTTTACACTTGGATCTTACCTCAAAGTTCAGTGAGCTCCTGCAGAGTACAGACCGTAACCGCTGGTGGCCAGAGTTTTGCCGCAGGCACCTGTCAACCTACAAGTGGCGGCTCTCAGCTGTACACTTGTGATCCCAACGGAAATATCCGCTACTATACTTTCCCATACGCCAGTTGCGGTGAGGATTTGGGTTTTTCTTAAAGAATCTCTCTCATGTGAAATTATAGCTGGAACACCCTCCGTACAAACTTCCTCCGCTACTTGTAGTTGGAATTCCGCCGCCAGTTTTGCTACTGGCATTTCTTCGGTTTGCAGCAATGTACCCACAATCCTCATGTTTGGTAATCCTGAGCCCATCCCTTACATCGGAACCACTTTGACCGCCCATTTCAACAAACAGCCCGACAGTTCTCCCGTCAAATCCATCACCTTTGGTGGACAGACTTGTAGCAGTCCCAGCATCGACACGTCCCAATGGTCCGCAACTTGTCTTGTTCCCAGCGGATCAGGCCTGGGACAAATCTTCACCGTGACACTGAACGACAACACTGTTTACACCAGACAATTCTCCTACACCCGCATCGCAAGAATCATCTCCACGGACCCGGTGCTGATGCCTACCAATGGTGGTGCCGTCACGGTTAATTACGATATCACTCCTTCTACTGCGAGTGTATCGCTCGTCACCATAAATTCACTAGCTGGAAACGCCACTTCCGCCACATCCGTGACCCTACCAGGAGGGACTGCTCAGAACGTCCAGCTTCAAATTGAATTGAGTGATGGAGTCACAACCTACACCACTCAAGTTTCTTATTTGGTCCCTGTACCTCAGACCCCAGCACCCGCTGTCCCCACAAATGGTGGTTCTTACACTGTGAGTGTGAGATACTGAAATATAATCTTTTGACATGTACAGGTGACCTTTTCGAGTGATGTCCGAAATCTTCCCTTCAGAAGCTTGCAGATAAACAAGGTCGATTGTACCAGCCCCACCATCTCCAGAAACCAAATTACTTGTAATGCTGCTGGTGGTACTGCTCAGAATGTTGCATGGACTGCTGTACTGAATGATGGGTCTTCAAATGGGGTGATTTACACCACTACCGTCAGCTATTTTATTCCTCAACCACAGAACCCACCGGGAGTTCCCACTAATGGTGGCACTTACTCTGTAAGTATTCTCATATATGCAACATGACGTTGACATTTGACAGATGACATTCGATGGTCCGGTCAGAAATCTTCCGGTCAGTTCCGTGACCATCGGATCCAACGCTTGCAGCAACCCTACATCAAGCGGTAATACCATCACCTGTACAGCGGTCGGTGGAAGTGCGCAGAATATACAATGGACTGCGACACTCAACGACGGAACTGTGTACCAAACAACAGTTAGCTACATCGTACCTGCAGTCAGCAATGCACCCGCTGTGCCGACGAATGGTGGTTCGTACACTGTGAGCTTTTCGATATTAAAAACAAAAGTTTTTATTGATTAAAAACAGGTCACCTTTAACAGCGCTGTCAGAACTCTATCTGTTTCAGTAACGATTGGAGGAGTGGCCTGCACCAATGCACAATCCACTGGTAATTCTGTTAGCTGTACTGCTGCTGGGGGTACCGCTCAGGGTGCAGCTTGGGTCGCAACATACTCTGATCAGTCCACCTTATCGACCACTGTGGACTACCTCGTTCCCTCTATCACAAATACGCCCACAATTCCTGGAGCTGGAGGAATAGTGATCGTCATTTTCAGCAGCCAGCCCCGTAACCTGCCCATCACCTCTGTCACAATCGGTGGTCAGACATGTAGCGCTCCTGTTTTTGACTTCAACCTAAATACGCTCAACTGTACTTCAGGAGCCAACACGGGAAGCCAAAACCTCATCATCACCTTGAATGACGGAAGCGCCAGTGGCTACCAGGGTTACACCGCCACGGTTACTTACACAGCTCCAAATCCAATCCAAGTCCCACCTGTACCAACCAACGGAGGCACTTATGTCATCGGGTTCGACTCTTCACCTTATCCTGGCACAACAACTGTGACCATCAATGGTGTGGCTTGTACCGGTGTTGTTGTCAATTCAAATGCCAACACCATCACATGTCAGGCCCCCGGCGGTGTCGGTCAGAATGTTGCGTACATCGCAAAATCCTCTGTCCAATACGCTACCATCTCTGTTTCTTACATCGTGCCAACCATTGCAAGCGTGAACCCCAACCCCCTGCCCATCGATGGTGCCCCCATCACCATTCAATACACTTCGGTACAGCGCAATTCGGCGGTGAATTCTGTTACCGTCAACGGGCAGGCCTGTACAAATGTGCAGATGGATTACGTCAAGAACACTACCACTTGTGTGGCTCCCGGTTCATTCAAGAATCAGGCCAACGTGCAACTCAGCGTCAACCTTGCCGATACATCATACGCAGCACCTGTACAATATCCATCGGTTTCCATCTCCAACGCCAGCCCATCTTTCGTCCCTCAAGTCGGAGGCGTCGTGACACTTACTTTTAATACTCAACCTAGAAACCTGCCCGTAACTTCTCTCACTTTTGGAGGGGTATCCTACAGTGCTAACTATTTCCCCGCTTCACTTTTGGCGAATTTCACTGTTAACTCCGGAACCGGAAGCAACCTGCCCATTTCACTGACTCTGTCAGATGGTACTGTCTACGCATCGTCCGCCTCATACATCGTGCTTGGGTCGACATCTCCTTCCTTGCTACCCACCACCGGAGGTTCTCTCACAGCTTCTTTCAACAGCCCACTCTCGTCCGCTGTCACCAACGTTTCTCTAGCAGGAATGACATACCCGGCCTCAAGTGTTAATGGTGCCCAAGTCAGTATCACAGTGGCACCTGGAGTCGGAGGGTCTTTATCTCTTCAGATCAAGACGGCCGATGGTTCTGTTTACCAGACCCCTTTCTCATTCCAGGGTCCCACCATCTCGTCCATATCATACGAGTACTATCCTGAGACACAAGTCTACAATGGTAGCCCTCTGGTAGCCATCATTGTGCAGGGTTCCAATTTTGGACCAAGCAGCTCTACAGCCGGTGTGAATTACGGAAGTGTCTCCTCGGGAACCATCATGATTACGCCCCACTCCACACTTTATGCTACCTTCCTTAACCCATTATCTTTTGGATACACCAGTATCACTATTAACATCGGTGGTCAGACGACTACAATGAGTGCTTCGTCCAACAACCTTTACAATGGAAACATTCAGCTGGGACACGGCTCACAGTGCCAGAACGCTGTATTGTCAATGGTACCATCCACTACTGATCTATATTCATTCTTGCCTACGTTTGACGGGCATTACTACATTGAACAATCTCCGTGTAAGACGATGCTATCTCTCAATTCCACTTATACAGGTGAGACACATTATTTTAACTTGAAATATATCCCTTTTTGGATTTTATTAAATTGATCCAGGTGGAGCTGTGGTTCTCGCTCAAAATTCACCAAGCGCTCTGAACAAGTGGTCTATTAATGGTAACGCTGGAAGCTTTCAGCTATCCAACTGGCAATCTGGTCTGCCGGTAGTTTCGACTATCTGCTCTTCTGTATCGCCTGGAAACCCTCTTTCGAACACCGTCACCAGTGTGTCTTCCTCTGTCTCCGGTTGTAGTTGGGGCTATAATTCCCCTATCAGCACATCGTCCAATCTCCAACCCGTACCCTCATGGAGAGGCGCGATACCATCGAATGGTTTGTAGATCGGTTTGATTTAGATGTTGACCATATACAGGCAATTACTGCACGACACAGTATGTTATAAACGGAAATTCGGTGTACCCTCACGCCAATTGTATTCCAACAGCCACCGGAACCTCTCAGATGTACACATGTCAGGGTACTACACCCAGTTACTTCACTTTCACTTCCACGGATTGTTCTGGCGCTCCTAATGCTGGATCTATTGCGGGATTATCTTGTACATCCACCTTCCCCACCGTAACTGGAGTTGTCGCTGTCAACTATGCGAACTCGTCATGTATCGGACCTCTGTGGTACCAAATGAATGCTGTAGGCAACTGCCAGAATAGCAGTTTCACTTGTGTAGCCCCAAGTAGCTCAGGGAGTAATTCCAGCTACTTGGTCTGCGCCTCCAGCTTCAACGTGAGACCTACATTTCCGGATATTCAGTTGTAACTTTTATTGACGTGATCATAGGTTGTAAATTTCCCAGATCGATACTTCAACCCTTACACTGCCAACCCTGGTTGCAAGTCACGCTTGCCCGCCTTGCAAGTGATACTGCCACTTAACGTTCCCACCACCGGAGGACAAGTCTCCGCTTACTTCGAGTTTATCAATGCCGGAGCTACTATCACCCATATACTTGTTAATGGTGTACCTACAACTGGTTCTGTGACTAACAACGTGGTCAATTTCAATGTGGGTAAAGGTATCGGTGCTGGAATTCCCCTGTTGATTGTGCTATCGGATGGAACTACAGCACAGACTACTTTCAATTACGCTGCCCCAACCATTTCTGCGGTGTACTGGGACGTGAGTATAATTAATATATTTTGACAATATCAAGCTAATTGTTCATCAGATCTATCCGGATTTACAAACAATGACTGTAATCCTCTCTGGTGCCAACTTCGGATTTTCTGAGCGAGATATCACCGTCACCAAGGGGACAGAGACTAGTGGTGTGACCCTCATTATGCCTCACCAGCGATTCATGGCGACTTTCTCCACCGCCGGAGTCTTTGGTGATACTGTAACGCTCACGGTAGGCGGACAGAGTACCAGCTGGACACCAAGTACAGGATACCTCTGGACTAACAATGGAAATAGTCTGTACAGTCTCGGAACAAGTGGCTCCTGCACAGCTGGGACAATTGCAACCACCTCCACATCGATAATTGCAACGAATCAATTGTGGAAGATCTTAGCGAATACCGCGGGCCAGTATTATATCGTCAAGCCGGACTGTAATATGATGCTCACAAGTAATGCTACAGATGGCAGCGGACCTGCTATTCTGGCCCCATACTCTTCAAGTGTACAGAGCGAATTTAATCTTCCTATCGGATCCTCTTCCGCAGTTCGCAGCCTTCAATTTGCGGGCAGCTCTTTTGGAGTCAGCTCTGGTTGCAGTGCTGGGCCATCTTCTGTAACTATATCTTTGGGTGACCAATGCACCAGTTGGTTTTATTCGACATCAATACCCACGATCAACCCAGTCTCCTCCTGGCTGGTCCCATCGACTTACACCGGATACGTACCTTATATGCGCAATCTGACAGCTGTCGGTGGTATCGCCATCTGTAGACCTCAATATGTAGTTTATGGTAGTCACTACTCCTCTGGATCCTGCTACTCCGGATCACTCTACTACTGTGACCCAGAAGGCACTCTCTCTACCTTCTCTTTCCCCAACTCAGATTGCTCTGGAACGCCACAACAAATGAGTAACCCGGATGGTACATTCTGTATACTACCTTTTCAGCCCTTAAACGATACTGTCGCAGTGAATGTGATATACTCTTCTGCTCCATGTGTTGGGACACCTTTTTTCTTTGTCACTCCTGACCGCAGTGGATGTACTACTGCCCCTTCCTGCTCCCAAAACCAGCTCATCTGTGGAGAGAACTTCACTATGACCCAATGGATCCCTGTGGACCAGAGCTGCTCCTCCGCCTCCCATAGCATCTCTACTATGTTCACCATCCCACAACGGTTACCAGCACAAGGAGGCTTCGCAGAGATACTCTTCTCCAGACAACCATCTGGTGCTGGCGTCGCTTCCTCTATGATCAATGGCCAGCCAGCCAACTGCACCATCGACACGACATACTGGACCGCTAACTGTAACTTCCCGCCAGGAGTGGGCAGTGGGGTTGATATCAATATCAAATTGAATGATGGTACCATCTACAACCGCCTCGTTTCTTATTCTCCCAGAGCAAACATCATCTCTATGTCTCCTTCTTTGGTATGTCTTTTTCAAAAGAAGATGATTGCCATGATTGATCTCGATAGATCCCGACAAATGGAGGAACAGTCATCTTTACGTTTGATGTGACGCCCACCTATTCCGATTTTCAAAGTGGAACATTCGGTCATACTGCGGTGCCTAGTTCATCTGTCAATATTGTCCCCGCATCCAAGACCGTAACAGTTAACCTCCCAGGAGGATTTCTACAGAACCAACAATTGACTCTCACTTTTGCTGATGGATCTGTCTACACCACTACTGCGTCTTACTTGGTGCCCTCCACAGTTGTTGTTTCTCAGGTTGATAATTTATTGGAATTTTCTGTTGATATTAAGCTTATACGCAACAGGTACCCACAAATGGAGGTGTCTTCACCATGGGATTCAGCTCTGCACCTTACAATGACAAGATCAGCAATATCACAATCGGAAGTGTTCCTTGTACCTCTCCAGTGCTTACTCTCGTCCCTCCCCAAGTCACTTGTGTAGCTGTTGGCGGATTCACTCAAAACCTACCATATGTTGTCACTCAGCAGTCCGGAAACAGTTATACTGCCACAGTTTCTTACTTGGTGCCCACTGCCGTTGTCATCCAACAGGTCCCGACAAACGGAGGTCTTTTTATCGTGGGATTCACTTCCGCACCTTACAACGATACCATCAGCAATATCACAATCGGAGGTGTTCCTTGTACCTCTCCAGCGCTCTCCCTTATACCTCCTCAAGTCACATGTGTAGCTCCAGGAGGTTTTGCCCAGAACATATCCTATATCGTAAAACAAGAGTCTGGCAACCAGTATAACGCAATAGTCTCCTATCTGGTACCCACTGTAGCTTCGATCTCACCTGCCTTGTTGCCCACCAACGGTGGACCCGTGACTCTAATATTCACCTCAGCCATCAGGAATGTCTCCATCGACAGCGTGACCGTCGGTGGTATCAACGCAACACAAGTATCAACACCCAACCCACTTCAGATCTCTTTTATGGTTCAGGGCGGTAGTGCTCAAAATACACCCATCGTAGTCTACATGTCTGATACTGAGGTGGGCGTAACATATTTTGAACCAAGCTAATTGTCACAGAAATATTCCTTCCAGGCTAACTATTTGGTTCCAACTATTGTGTCCTCATCTCCAAGCCTTGTGCCACCTTCTGGAGGCAATATCACCCTGTACTTCAGCTCACAGCCACGCAATTTATCCATCAGCAGTTTTATCTTGGGTGGAATTCAGTGCGCCAGCCAGCCTTTCGATCTCATGCAGAACTCAGTAACTTTCACCGCACCATCGGGCAATTCCACAAAGGTCCCATTAGCAATCATCTTGTCAGACGGAAGTTTCTACAACTACTCTGTGGACTATTTTGTGGTCATTCTTACAATCCCCGCACAAATGCCAACCACCGGAGGCCAACTCGTATTCACATATAACGGCGTGCCGACTACCACCCAGACCATCAGTGTCACCGTCGGAACTTTCATCTGCAGCAATGCGGTGACCGCTGGTATCACCACAACTTGCTCTCTCAGCCCCGGAGTCAGTGCAAATCTTCCAGTCGTTATCACTCTTGGTGGAGGATTAGTGATCACATCCTCATATTCCTACCAACCTCCCAACATCACAGCCGTCGTCTGGGATATTTTCCCGGTATTAGGATACATGTCTGTAATCGCTCAAGGCACCAATTTGGGACCTTCTGAGGCCTATGTGGGCGCTTACAAGGAGCTAGAAGTTTCTGGAGTCATCATGGTGTCACCACACACTCAGATTTATGCTACCTTTAACTCTTCCAGTACGCTTGGAGCTGAGGTACTTTTCACAGTTGGAAATCAAGAAGCATTGTGGCCCGCTGTCCAAGCACAGAGGCTGTGGTACACGGCACAAGGATTCGGCATCGGTGCTTGCCAAAATGAGTTTGGTCAAGAGGTGTGCGATAGCGCAGAATACATTGATTACGGAGATGGATGCAATGGAACTGTGAAGACCAGCATCTACTCGGACACACAAAGCATCACCATTTTACCCACCCCAGATGGTTACTATAGTATCAGTAGCGCGTCCTGCCGTTCTGCGCTTGTGCAGCAGAATGTACAAACCGGCGTACAATGGGCTCCTTACACCAACGTCGGTGCCGGCAAGTGGATGATCACAACAAACAACATTCCCAACTCCAGAACCATCAAGAACTCTTATACACAACTTGCTTTGGTGAGGGATTATGCATGAAGAATATAATATCAGTCTTAAAACTTACTGACACTGCAGGGTTTGTCGGGTGATCAATGTGGAACTGACGGATCAACTTTAAGCGGCCTGTCTCCTGACGCTAACTCACAATGCCAAGCTTGGTACTTCGATACATACGCACCAGCTCTGGCCGGTGCTTCACAATTCACTCCCTACTTATGGGATTTACCAGCAATATTCACACCTCTATACGTCCCTACCTGGTCAAAGGTCATCCCCCTGGGAGGATTGAACTTGTGCATTCCTCAGTGGATCCTCAAGTCTGACACGAATCAAGTGTTTCCCTCGGAGTCTTGTGTGTCGGCAGATTCAACTGGTGCATCCAATTCCCAAAAATTCGTTTGTGACCCTTCTGGTGTTCTCAACTACTACACTTTCCAGACATTCGACTGCAGTAAGTCCACTTCTCTTCTTGCACCTTTGTTGATCATTTTGCAGCTGGCATTTCTGCAATGTCACAAGTCGGTTTTACGTCCTGCTCACCCATCTTCCCAACTTACACAGACTCCACCTCTGTACAAGTGCAGTACGCCAACAGCCAGTGCACAGGCGGAGACTATTATCAACCTGTAGGACCCGCATGTACAGAGTGGTTCGATCCTTCTGCTTATCAAATGACAAAAATACCCCCATCACCACCAGCATTCCCATCTTGTACTGGTCAGACCAGGACTGTTTGTGGGGATCAGTTTATATGGGGTGCGTACAGACCCGGACTCGTAGGACAATGTCAAGTTCCTGGAAACCCCGTCAGCATCGTCGGAGTTGCACAATGTATTACCCCGATCAGATCACCATCAATGGAATGCCATGCACAGGCACAATGTATTACCCCGATCAGGCCTATGCGCAGTGTATCAGCCCACCTACTAGCGGAGCTAACTCGGTCCTAACAGCTACTTTTGCTGATGGTACCGTTTCTCAGACTACAGTTCAATTCATCCCACCACCTGCGATGGTACTCACACAGGCTAACCCTGTTTTGCCATACAATGTCGGAGGAACAATCAGCTTCTCTATCGCTTACATTCCTCCCTCCACGACGATCTCTTACTTCGGCGCGAACGATCAAAACTGTACCAGTTTCGCTTTCAACAATGCGACCTTATCTGGAAGCTGTGTAGTCCCCCCCGGATTTGGCCAGAACATCCCAGTGTTTGTGGAGTTCAGCAACGGAGGAAGAGCTCAGGCACCTTTCAGCTACACTCTCCCTGCTGTGATCACATCTATCTCACCAGCTCTCCTCCCCACAAATGGCGGAACAATTACAATCTCCTTCAACGAGGCTCCTTCCTCTGCAGCCATCGCCAGCATCACTTTGGACGGAATAGCCGTTACGGGAACTGCCGGGACTCAATACCAAGTCACTGTTCCCGGAGGATACCACCAGAATGTTGAGCTTGTCATCAAACTGACAGACATCACCGTCTACACTGCAATAGTGTCGTACCTTGTACCCACAGTCACATCAGTCAGCCCAACATTCTTACCAGGCAAAGGTGGTCAGCTGACCATCTCCTTCTCTTCTGCTGTGAGAAATGTGCTCGCAAAAAGCTTCGTGATCAACGGACAAGCTGTTGCAGGCACGCCAACAGTCAGTGGATCTACTGGTCAGCTGACCATCTCCTTCTCTTCTGCTGTGAGAAATGTGCTCGCAAAAAGCTTCGTGATCAACGGACAAGCTGTTGCAGGCACGCCAACAGTCAGTGGATCTACAATCACATGCTCAATTCCTGCTGGCTCTGGAGTGAACAATAACGTAACGATCAATTTACAAGATGGATCTAGCTACTTGGCACTCTTCTCTTACATCTCTGTTGTTTCAGTATTGCCATTAGTCATTCCAAATACTGGTGGAAAGATGTTCCTCACTTTTAATTCTGCACCTGGGGCTATTTCTGGAGTGACTCTTGCTGGTTCGGTAAGATTTCGTGATCAACGGACAAGCTGTTGCAGGCACGCCAACAGTCAGTGGATCTACAATCACATGCTCAATTCCTTCTGGCTCTGGAGTGAACAATAACGTAACGATCAATTTACAAGATGGATCTAGCTACTCGGCACTCTTCTCTTACATCTCTGTCGTTTCGGTATTGCCATTGGTCATTCCAAATGCTGGTGGAAAGATGTTCCTCACTTTTAATTCTGCACCTGGGGCTATTTCTGGAGTGACTCTTGCTGGTTCGGTAAGATTTTATATTATAAATGTGGGCTGATTCCTCCAGTCCGTGCAATTTGTCAATGACTCGACAGGAACCGTTATATCATTTGTAGCTCCTCCTGGAAATGGTTCAATATCAGCAGTCATTACCGCTGTAGATGGATCTGTCTACAATTATGTCCTGCCGTATCTCCCACCCCCTCCAACTCCCCCCACCTCACTCCTGGAAATATCCCCCTCTCCCTCACTCGGGTTGATGGTGTACACGATGTTCACCTTATCTTCATCAGGATGGTATACTCAAGCACCTCCTTTGACTTACACATTCTCTTACACCCCCGCCAATAGCCCAGGCACAGTCATCAGCATTGGAAGCACCAACACATCCGTATGTTTATTTATGGTAATAGTCATTGATATATAATAGGTGTCTTCTCGTCTGGTCAGTAGCGATGGGTCTGGCTCCCTCATGTTCTACGTAACAGCCACAGACATTTATGGCTCGTCTACAACTGCTACACAAAGTGTCAACATTCATCAATCCGATTTAACCCAGTTAACACCCACACAAGGATTTTCTTTGTTGACGAAGGAATTAAATTCTACAAACACTGCTATTGCTCTTGCAACAACAGATGCCGCCGTGCTGTATCTTGCCGGACAGACATACACGAGCAGTTTGTACGCTGAACTCGCTTATAGATTACAAGCTTTAGTCAGTCCAAACACATCTGTCTCCAATGCAGAGGGAAGTCACATTTTGGGTCTCACTAGCACCGTAAGCCTTTTTAATGATCTACATATTTTAACAAAAATATTCACCGCATGCAGATCATGTCTGCGGTGGGAGGGGTCGGTGCTAGAGCTTGTCTTGATTCTTTCGGTCAACAAGCCACAGCAAATATTGGAAGCTGTGCACAAAACACCTTGCAAAACATGAATCTCGCAGGAGCACAATTGAGCCTCAGCACACTCACAGCATCAATCACCACTGCTGCAGAATATGGATCTGCTATTGTTTCCTCTCAATGTTACAATAACAATAACAACAATAATAATAATAACAATAACAACTTCAAGAGACAAACTGCCCCCTCATCAAACAATTATCAGGTTCTTGTTTCCATGATTGCACAGGTGAGCTATAATTTTTCCCGAAGAAGTTCTAAACAGTATAGACACGTAAACTGAGTCTACAGAACCGTAACTGTAATGATCCAGCCATCACAACAAGTGATTCAGCCAACAGCATTCAAATTACAACTCGTATGGTCAGCCCCTCAGTTTTATCTGGCTCCAATCTCAACATCAATACTTCATCTGGAAATTTCGCAGTCACTTTCCCCAGTTCTCTGGCTAAGGATATGGCATCTGCGTCTTGCATCCCGATGTCAATGGTTGCTTACAATCGAGACTTCTCCAACTTCAACTACAAAGGTCAAAACTCAGGCGCTCTGATACCTCCACCAGTGCTCTCTATCAGTTTTGGAGCTGTCAACTCCAGCTTTAGTTCGCCCGCATCTATTACATATTCAGGGATTAGTTATTTCTGGGTGAGTCCATCACAATGATTATTTAATTTGTACTAAGCACGAACAGTACCAACCTTACAACAATATCCCACTACAATGCGAATCCGTCGCATTAACAAAGATAAGAAGGGAAGTCATCAGAACTTCGAGATGGTTACTACTCCAATACAACCCCAAAATCAAGGATACCCACAACAAGGATACTCTGCTCAACCCATGCCTCAGCCTTATCAACCTGCACCTCAGCCTCAACCTGCACCTCAGCCTCAACCTGCCGCACAACCACAACCTGCCGCACAACCACAACCTGCAGCAGAGCCGGATCAACCCCAATCCCAGCCTCAACCTATGGTGCTACTCGAATCACAACCTGCAGCTGAATCTAGCCCTCAACCCGCAGCACAGCCTCAACCTACAGCACAACCGCAACCAGCAGCACAGCCGGTTCAATCGCAACCTCAGCCTGCAGCACAGCCCCCTCAGCCTGTGGCTCAATCTCTTCAACCCGTGCCTCAACAAGGATACCCCCAAAATCAAGGATATCCACAACAGCAAGGATATGCTCAACAAGGATACCAACAACAAGGATATCCTCAGCAAGGATACCAACAACAGGGTTACCCACAAAAACAAGCTACTCAGCGCGGCGGCCAAAAACAGAATTACTACGCTCAACAAGGTCAAAAAATGAAAGAGATGAGAATGCAACAACAGCAACAGGCCCAAGGTTACGCACCTCAACAAGGTTATAACACCCAGCCTCAACAAACATATTACCAGCCTCAGCAAGGTTACAACCAGCCACCACCACAAGCTGCCCCTCAGCAAAGCCCATCCTCTCAAGTGGATTAAACAACATAAAATAAAACCTCTTACTCTTTTACGCTTTAGTTCTATTTTATTTATCTTATATCGGGAGTTTCTCGATGGCGGCGTTCAATGTGGCAATCTGGGAGTGGATCTCCTTAACGAATCTGGATAGCTTCTGCTTGTTGTCCAGAACTTCAATTGATTGTGTGTAAGCATTGTAACGCACAGAGAACGGCCTCTTTAAGGTAGAAGTGAACTCGATCACCTGATCATGTCAGCATCAACTTCAAATGAATAGGCCAGAGAAATGTGCTCACCTTCTCTTTGGCATCTTGGAAGGATTCAGCCACAAAGTAAGTGGGCTGGAATGAGGTTACGGGGTATTTTGTAGTGGCAGCCTTGTCTGGGTTGAAATTCAATCGAGAAAAAAGATACGGACCGATGCAAACCGAAGACCTGAAAATAAATTAGTCAGATTGAAGACAAGGACGGTAAGCGAAATGAATATTTCCAACCCTGACGCCCTGGCACTTTGTGGCTCAACTTGTATTAGTTATCTAATGTCGTCACCAACTGTCTCAGAGTGTATGCACTGAATAAAAAAGCTCAGGACACAAAAGCTAACAAATCACGGCCCGACACCCACACGAATCGATATATGATATTCAATTACATAATATCATATTTTATGATATTCTATTACATAATATCATATTTTATGTCGAGGCTTTTTTGACTCTATGTGCAGCCAGGTGGAAGTAATCTTGCACAATCGATTCTCTCATTTCGAACAAATCAAATTTCGAGTTTCATTTGTCTCGAGCTGTCTCGAGGTTTATTAAATAATACTGTGGCACGTGTCTATACGGTCCAAAAGCAAACAACCGGAAAGGATCGAACCCTGAACCTCCAGATTACAACAGAGTGTTGATCATAATTCTTAACATGTCGACATTGTTGTGTCTCCTCATTTTGACAACCAGTGCCCCCATCTCAGGGTCGTGGTACGAAAAAGCCTGAGAAAGTGTCATTCTGGCTCGTTGTAGACACTCAAAAATAAAATAAATCTGGAATTTACCTTGTATAATATCCAGTCGGCGTCTTCGTTTGGCGCCGTCCCGCCTAAAAGTTTACGTAATCTTCTGCTGGCTCTTCTAGCAAAGGTGGGGGGGGAGGGTATGTACAGTTCCTCTGTGAGAGGGAGGGATACTAGGGGGGTGAATGACGTCATCAGACGCATTTATACTCACTTGGAGCATCAGGAAAATTCCGTGACGTATAGTCGAGGATATCAAAAGCAAAAGGTGCAGAGCCAAAGTTAAATCTAACCTTCTCGCCAATGCTCATCAGTCCAACTGTTGGCACCAACATTCCAAATTCACAATGTTCGTAAGCGACCCCTGTACACATTCAGATGCTATTTTTAGAGTCGGTCACGTGATCTCACCGAGATGTTTGCCGTTGTGTGTGTAAGAGATCTCCTTTCGATGGTAGTCTGAAATGCAACCGACTACATCACCAGCTTTAAATGTAGGTCCGTACGGCCTGAAGCAACGGTCATTCTCGACTCAATATTGAAATTTGAATTTGAAAAAAGGCGGGAGAACTCACTTGCACTGGTCTCGAAATCCTATCTTGTGGAAAGACCTGCCATCATCTCCATGGTAACCAAATGTACTTTGAAGATTCAGCGAAATGTACGTGAATTTTCAATAAGATTTATTTGAAATTTCAGACTCACCCATAGTGCCACCCTGGTTGTCCTGAGGCGTAACCTCTTGGAGCTAATCCCACACCAACAATGCTACAATCATCCACCCCATTAGACACTACCTCGACTTCAAAGTAGGATAGAAATGGGTGGTCCCCATATGGTAACAATGTGGATTGGTTATCGCATTGCACCACCTGTAAATCGATCAATATTTAATCATCAAAAAATGTTGATTTGGCTGAAGCAAGGCAACTCACGCCGACTTCATTCCTCGTGTTCCTCTTCTCTCTCCCTCTATAACATTGTTTTCTAAATGTGCGAGTCTGTGTGTTAGAGCTTGTGAATGTGGCCGTCGGTCGGGGTGTATCTGTATCGAGGGTGACGATCTGTTTTCCACAAAAGAGGGCAGTGGTTATGGAAGATGATGAAATCCCGCGCAGAGTGGAAGATCTGGGCGGAATGAGCGGCCATGAAGTATATTGTATTTAACCCACCTCTTAATGAATACTTCCAACCATCGGTCTTGAGTTCCTTTCGTTTTCACGGTGAATTGCTTCCAACATCTCTCCCGCCACTTGATCCGATATCAGAGATTGGAAATCAATCAAACTGTGATTATGCTCACCGATGATTCGTCTTCAGCGAGGTCTTTCCAGTGCTTGCAAACGAAGCGCACAGATATTAGTAGTTCCAGGGGATCTAAGTATGAGAAAATATGGAGTGCGAGTTCGACTTCCTCAGGCAAAGACATCACGAGATTGTTCGACACAACGACCTCATTCTTTGGTGTTCGCGTTTTCCAAGGTGTCCTCATAGAGATCGATGCGAGGGATGTGTGCTGCTGGTTCCGGTCGTATTTTTTTAACCTTAACAGATCTTAAGTGCAGATCGAAACACCATTTTTAAATCTTGACTTGTCAAACGAACGTTGACCAACACAAGGACACAGAAAGAAAGAGGCTGGAATTCATTGAATACATTCTTATAGCTTCCTAGATGTGAAATAAGGCATGGATCAGGTTTATATCTGCACGCAGAGCAGGCGCATTTGCTAAAAGGTCTATAAATAAGATGAGAGTGTCAAATATTGGACATGACACAATGACGTGCTGTGGTAGAGACACTATTTCTCAACTGTTGCACTTAGCCTTGAATTTATCTATTGTGGCTGAGGTCTCAGCTTGCTGAAACCTTCGTCTGCAGAATCCCAGGGATCAATGAATTTGGGTCCCAAGCAACCTTCGCAGAAACCAACCCCGCATCACTGTGACACTCTGTGATGCAAATTGGAATTAGATATGTGGTGTTGTTGCTGCCCTTGATGACTGGATGTATATAAAAACCCTGGTGGTGAAGTCTTTGAACGAGACATGCACTTACTCTGAAATTTCCAAGGACCAAAAAATGGAACCACCCATTCACAAATTGGGATTGATCAGTCACGCCACATCCAGAGATAACATTTTCGATTCACGATGACAGACAGCCCAGTAAATATATTGCATATACAAGGAGAGATTCTGATTTATAACAGAGAAAAAGAAAAGAAGTGGACTCACCAATTTTGAAGGATCTCACAAACATTAACAGAGATGCTGGTGAATTCAAGCCTAAGATGCCCCGAGTGAGTCGGAAGAACTCTGGACTGTCATTTCTGACCTCATATTAGATATATAAACCTCTCATATCACCAGTGAAGAGTGCAAGACCAACGATTGAAGCGGATGAAGCTGTAGAAGCACTTTTGGACAGTAAGTAGAGGTGATTTGGTGAATACAGACGTGATATGCAGATCTCCCCTCTATCACAAGATCATGCCTCGAATCATTGAGTCGCCGTCAGATTGATCATTTTCAATACATAATCAAAAAAGCTCTTCCACACATAGAAAAGGAATCTCTGAAGGTAGACATCATTGATGCAAACAGTTCTAATTCTAAAATCAAAAAACTACATCATGGACAATGATGTAAAATCTAAAAAAGTATAGATTGATGAAAAACAATGGAAAAGACCAATCTACATCGTTGTAGATATCCCAAATTTGGAAAAATATTACTCTATTTTCAACTGCATACCTCCAATCATCCTCAGATCACAACTGTACACCCAAACTGGTGACCCCACACGCGTCGACAGAGACTTGGTGAGTTGTACATGATGATGACGTCATCATTGTAGATGACCGACATCAGGACGAAATGAGGAAGAATAATTCTGTCAGAATTTTTAGATTCCAAAGTGACAAAGAAGATTATGGGATTGTAAATACTGAAGACTATAAGAATTTCATTCGATTGAAACGGGACCTTTTCAAGAGGCAGAACGAAGAAAATTCTTCGAAAAAGAGTAATTGGTCCATTTTAGGTACTGGAAATTTCTCGGAAAATTTCCTGAAAAATCACAGACTTGTTCATGGAAAAAGTATTGCCGAGTGTCCAGGAGCCAATTATTACGACAGAAAAATTGCAACAAGCGTTGGCGCCAGAACAACAAAAAATCCCCGACGACATCATCACGTAAGTATGATGACATCATCTTATGACGTCATCATCCTATGACATCATCATCTCTGACATGATGTCAGGACCTTGATGGATGCTGGGTTGCTCCTAAACAGAGACAGCAACACGTATTGGTTTTCTGTGCCAAATGTGGGCCCATTTTTGCGTAGTTTTATGCAGGGACGTAAAGACATGCTCCGCATAATCTCGAAAAAAAGGTGGAAGGAGATCCTCATTCAGGTAAATATCTGAAATTTCGTGGAAATTTCATTGATTTTGATCTTGAAATTCGAATGAAAATTGGCTGAAATTTCGCAGGATCTCAGAAAGAAAAAAATCAAGTACACAATTTTGGATCATGACACACACATCGAAGACTTGTTGGGAAGAAACCAAATACGGAGGTAATTCGGCGTTGTAGACAGTGAATTAATCTATTTTTAGTGTCGACACAACCGCGGGAAGACTGTTGAAACTTGTCGATGATAAAAGTTAGTTTGAATGTTTTTCACCCATTTTTCTTAAAAACCGAATTTAATTTTTATATTTTATTTTTGGTGAGGAAAAAAACAAGTTCAGAAGACATGGAATCGGGTGATGAGTCTGATCGAACAAAAAATTTTAGTTAACATGCTAACTGCTGAGGATCTCTTCCATTTTGGAATTGTGTAGATATGTAGAAACATACAATAAATAGACCTCCGCGGAAAGTTGATGTCAGACTTCACAAGAATTTGTAGGATTCCCGCGGATAATAAACATTTCAAAACAGAAAGAAACTAAAACACAACATCGTCAACACAGAAGACATGAGCATCCCACAAAAGATGAAAGCAGTGGTAGTCACTGAAGATCACTGGATCAAAGTGGATCAAGTGGAAGTTCCAAAGCCGCAGAAAGGGGAAGTCTTGGTCAAAGTGCACGCGTCGGCCCTGAATCCGACTGATTGGAAGCATGCGTAAGTCCGTCTCTCGATTACAGTAGGTGAAATATGATATCTCTGATTTCATCAGGAAATTCCTTTCGAAAGCAGGAGTCATCTCAGGATGTGACTATTCTGGAATTGTCGTAGAAGTATGAAGAATGCATGTGATTATGCCCTGATATGATTGATAGGTCGGTTCGGACGTCGAAGAGATCAAATTGGGAGATCGCATTGCCGGCTTCATCCATGGAAGTTATTCTGCTCGATTGGGTGCTTTTGCAGAGTATGCAGTGGCAGATCCAAACCTCGCATTTAAACTTCCCGATTTCATCTCATACCAACAAGGTGCAAGCCTTGGTGTTCCTCTAAATACTGCTGCACAAGCTCTATATCATCGTCTGCAGATCGCAGAATCCGACGCCAAAACAGAGTGAGATTTGAAAATTCAAATTTCCCGCCAAAATTTCCGTCAAAATTCTGAGAAATTTCAGCGAGGGAAAGTCTATAGTGATCTGGTCTGGCGCCACTGCCGTTGGCTCCAAAGCAATACAACTCGCCAAACTGAGTGGCCTGACAGTTTACACGACTGCAAGCCCCAGCAACCACGAATTTCTAAAGTCTTTGGGAGCTGACCACGTCTTTGACTACAAAGACCCCGAGGTAATTTTTCAACGTTCTATAAGCCCAAGACACATCCATATTAACACTTTGGTACTGCACAATTCACATAATAAAATCCGTAGGTATCCAAGAAGATTCGCCAAGCGAGCAAAGACAGCATCCAATTCGGCCTTGACTGCATATCTGAAGAAAATACAATCAAAGCTGCCTCAGAATGTTTCGGAAAAGAAGGCGGTCATCTTGTCGCGTACAACACGGCAGAAATCCGCCCCGACGTCAAGGTGGTTTCTCCTGTCTACATTCGTCTCGAAATTTCGGTGAAATATTGACGAGAGAAGATAACCACGACGCTGTTGTACACAGCTCTTGGTAAAGAGGTTCGGCTTGGGGTGTACACATTGCCAAAA
Source organism: Protostelium mycophagum (assembly GCA_002081555.1). NCBI lineage: Eukaryota > Evosea > Variosea > Protosteliida > Protosteliaceae > Protostelium > Protostelium mycophagum. Next base: position 1,354 of record MZNV01002189.1, on the reverse strand, counting down.
TCAGAAGAGGATTACGCTTTCCAAAAGCGCTGGATCAGGGTACGTAATTGTAGACGATCAATTATTGTTTTCTCGTGTAACAAAGAATTGCTGAGAGAAGAACAGGCAGCGGACCGTCTTTTGGCGGGAGGAAAGATAAAATTCCTCCAAATAGAAGAAAGAGGTGGCCTTGAAGAGGTGGAGGGGGCATTCGCCGACATGATCAACGGCAAGAACAGAGCTGTGAAGTATACATTCACTAACACCCCTTGATAAACATGACGTTCAACTTATGTATTTGACAACAAAATATGTTACATAAGTGCAAAATTTTGCCGATGAACACGTGAGCTCGTGTGGTATAGTGGTAGCACTTCAGATTGTGGCTCTGACGACGGCGGTTCGATTCCGCCCACGGGCACATCGTTTTTTACCTGCATCACTTTTCGCGAAACCAAGACCAGGTGGTCACTCCCGGCCGGTTCTTTTGATCCCAGCGATTATGGACAACTCGAAGACGATCTTCGTGCGGATGGTTTCTTCAAATCGGACTCCCGGCCGATTCTTTCGATCCCAGCGATTATGGACAACTCGAAGACGATCTTCGTGCGGATGGTTTCTTCAAATCGGGTGGAACAGCCGTCCCGCCGATTCTTTCGATCCCAGCGATTATGGACAACTCGAAGACGATCTTCGTGCGGATGGTTTCTTCAAATCGGGTGGAACAGCCGTCCCCGCCTGTGAGTGTCGACCCTTCTTTATACTCTTTTTATTCTCTATATTCTCGTCGCGGTGTCTCCAGGGCCTCTCTAGCTTGCATAGCGGCGGCTCTGGGTGTTGTTCTGGTTTCATCACGTGACCTGGAGATTGCCGGTTCTTTCGATCCCAGCGATTATGGACAACTCGAAGACGATCTTCGTGCGGATGGTTTCTTCAAATCGGGTGGAACAGCTGCCCCCGCCGGTGAGTATCCCTTCTTTATTCTCGCCGGTTCTTTTGATCCCATCGATTATGGACAACTCGAAGACGATCTTCGTGCGGATGGTTTCTTCAAATCGGGTGGAACAGCCGTCCCGATCCCAGCGATTATGGACAACTCGAAGACGATCTTCGTGCGGATGGTTTCTTCAAATCGGGTGGAACAGCCGTCCCCACTGGTAAGTGTCGACCCTTCTTTATTCTCTTTTTATTCTCTATATTCTTGTTGCGGTGTACCCAGGGCCTCTATGGGGCTCTATCCTCTAGCTCACATAGCGGCGGCTAAGAGGGGTTTTTGGCTGTGACCTGAGAGATCTCATATGGAAGATAATTGGCATATTATTTGGTGAATTGTCAGGAGTGACAGAACAAAATCGGAACAAAATTGGAACAAAGG
>MZNV01002188.1:0-17384 GCA_002081555.1 Protostelium mycophagum | reverse complement strand
TCTCTCGACGATGGCCTCACGTCTCTCGGCGGGGAGCTCTCTCTGTTGGATGATGGTGGGCTGGATCTGGGTCTCGTGCATCATCTGGGTGACTTGCTTGACATCGAGTTGCTCTCTCTCTGTGTCATGATCAGTGGATGTACACAAATATTATAGATATCATATGTGTACATGATTCAGCGGAACGAAAATGTACATAGAAGACGAATTACCTCTGTAGATGACAGGCTGGATCTCCTCCTTCTGAACGGGGTGGATTCTCTCGTGGATGACAACGTCTTTCTGGATGGTCTCCACGATGGTGGGCTCAGCACGGACAAGAGAAGCTCTCTTGGTGCTCTGGACGTAAGCAGTCTGTCCAGCGAGGAGTCCAGACTCTAGAGGAAGTCCTTGGTTCATGGGGAGTCCTTGGTTGATCATGCCTGGGCGTCCGGTGAGGTCCTTGAGGTCGACCTTTCCGTCGAAGTTTCTGTCCAGAGGGTTGTGGTGGACACCAGTGGCGAGTCCTTGGTTAAGAGGGAGTCCCTGGTTGACGAGTCCCTGCTGGTTGTAGCCTGGACGTCCGGTGAGGTCCTTGAGGTCGACCTTTCCGTCAAAGTTTCTGTCCAGAGGGTTGTGGCGAGCACCAGTGGCGAGTCCCTGCTGGTTAAGAGGGAGTCCTTGGTTCATGCCAAGTCCTTGTTGGTTGTAGCCTGGACGTCCGGTGAGGTCCTTGAGGTCGACCTTGCCGTCGTGGTTTCTGTCCAGAGGGTTGTGACGAGCACCAGTGGCGAGTCCCTGGTTAAGAATGGGGCCAGCGCTGGTGGTGGTGCTGGTGGTGGTCTGGATCATGCCAGGAGCGAGGGGAGCGGCGGCGAAGTTGGAGTTCATTTTTTAGACGTGCGTTTAAGTTGGTGTGTTTGTGTGATTCTGAGAGGAGGACGAAGCTCTTCTTGGTGACATCTTCATACCTAAAACAAGAGAAATCTCGTTTGTTGGTGTCAAAGGTTCGAAAAACACGTCACGAATTTTTGGTATCCGTCTGCGAGTCTTCAGCTTCGAAGATTAAGTTGAATAAAGATAGCTGATGAAACATCTTTGGACGATGGACGTCTTTGTGTCTCGCGAAAGATCTAGGATTGAGCTGGCTTGTGCGTTAGTCGGCATAGATCTCTTCTTGTTGCGCAAAGATGGATTGAAATGTGCACAGACTGATTTGGGGTTTAACTGCCGCAGAGATTCCTCGTTCTGTTGTTGTGATTATCATACAACGAGCATCATCTACAAACAGAAGAATGAACTTTCCCCGGTTTATCAGTTTTGTCACACGTTTGGATCAAAATCACGATGTCGGCTCCTGATACTGACGCAACGTCTAAAAGTCAAGGACAAGCGTTAGGATGGATGGCTGGTGTCATGCTGGTCCAGGTCGTGACCAGGATCTTCCATTTTATTCTCAATTTCATGTTGGTGAGATTCTTAACACCCGCTGATCTTGGTCGATCTGCTCTTCAATTACCCTTCGTGACGATGGCTATTACACGTATCTCCAAAGAGGCACTTCATAGAGCAGCTGTTCGTGATCAGGGCGAAGGTTTGAATTAACTCAGTTTGATTATCACTGATCTCGAGAAGGGAAGAAGGGAGCTCATATGGTTCTCGTCTGGTGGAGTATACCCATTACCATCCTCTTGTCTTCAGTAATCAGCATCCTATACGTTCTCTCCTCTTCAACAGTTCAGGTATGTCTTTAATTTCTCAGTTACTCTTGAGCACGTCCTCGAAACACCTCCACACATCAAGCATAATGCACACCTAAAAGAAGAATTACACTCACCGTCCTTAGGAACATCCATGGATGATCACAGGACTGTTATGTTGGCTGGTCTCCTCTTGGCTCGAACTTGCCATAGAACCTGTCTTGATCTATTTAGAGGCTAATCTTGTCATCAACGTCACCGTTGTGGTGGAGGTATGTACATAATATCCATCTTGTCGACAATCTACAATGACGAAGGAGACGAAATTGTACCGCGGTAATTACCGTGCTGATTATTCGAGGTGGTCTCTCTGGTAATCCACGGACTATCTACACTGCTGTTGTTGATCTCAGGAGAGAGACGCTTGGTGCAATCCTACGGTCAATTTTTATTCGCATGTTCTTGCTTTGTGGGGTATTATATTTACGCTTTTTTCAAGCCTGGTGAGGATTGATACGTCAAAATACGTCAGATTGACATTTTTGACAGAAATCTGGCGGGAAATTTTCCCGGAATCTTTCAAGCTGACCAACGAAATGTGGAAAGTTCAAGGGTTTATTCTCCAATCAATAGGTTATTTTTCATTACATCTTCAATCAATCCAGAATTTTCAATATTCAAGCTTCAGAATAATTTCCACGTTTTTATTATTGCAGGGAAATACGTCACCGCAGAGGGAGAGAGAGCAATACTGTTCTTTTGTGGAACAGACAAGCAACAGGTGCAATATTTATTATCAAATATTTGTCATCAAAAATCCTGAGCCAAGAGTTTTGAATCTATTTTTGGAAGGATCCATACGTAGAAGGGTCATTGTGTTGAGATATGCAGGGGATATATGAGTTTGTAAACAATCTTGGATCGATTTTAGCTCGAGTAGCATTCCTCCCAATCGAGCGCACAGGTAAAATTTTATTACCAAAATTCCAGAAAAATGAAGCTGAAGTGACCAGCTTTTGTCATGTTCTCGAAGCTAAAGACTCGACAAGAGAGGATGCAGATGTGGAAGATGCTCTTAAACATGTCATTTTTCATCTCGCTCACATACCTTTCGACTTGCTACAATTACATACAATTGTTGATCGGATTGGCATACGGAGACAAGTAATCATTTTTCTTTGTGACAATTGTCATCTTGAAGTATATGTTCTGATATCTTTATGCTATTGTTTTTTGGGACTACTGGATTCGAGATTTGACTCGTTGTAGATGGAAGAATTCCAGTGCACCAGATTTACTGGCTTTTTATGGCATTTACTTACTCTTGATTGGTGCGAACGGCTTGATCGAGGCGTATAGAGACTCTGTGCTCTCTTCCGAAAAGATCAAAGCGCAGGCGAATTACACGTTTTTATTGATCGGAATTTATTTTGTACAAGGTAAGTGTAGATGCAATTGTAATCCAGTCATTCTGAATCCTGACAGGTTACTTTCTGACCATTCTATTGGGCGAAGGTGAGTAACTAAACGTGCTCTGTTTCGCGGTACTTACCGCACATCACACGTTAATAATCGTCCAGGCGGATTGATCTTGGCTTCTTGTCTGAGCGTTATACAACGGGCTATTTTCAACATATACTACTTTGAAGATGACCTGCTCCCTGTTTCCGCCGGTCTTCCTCCTGGGAATGTCTGGGTTATGTTTACGCTCATCTTTACTGCGGGATTTGCTGCCAAGAGTTTTCTCGGAGCAGAAAACATCAAGCTGTTGGCTTTTGGAATCTTTGAAGGTGATCTTCCTCACTCTATTGTGTTCAGAAGATGATCAATGTCAGGGGTTCTGTATTTAGCCTGGATGGTGGTGTTCCAGAGACAACAGTTGAAGTCTATTCTATCCGTCATGAGAAAAAAAGATAAAGCTGCTTGAAGTCGGTTCACCGAAAAATATATTTCTGAATCACAATCATCAAGACAGTTCATATTGTACATTGTTTTTCACCACGCTGACCTCGCCTCTCCTTTCCTGGGTGGTACACTATCCTTCTTGTAAGAATAGAAAATCTTGGAGTTGTTCTCAGCCCAAGGGTCGGGTGGTGAAGGCCTGGTCTCGTCCGGTTCCTCCGCTGCCCCACGTTGTTTCCTCCTGTGATGACGTCATCATTCCTCATTCGATATCAAGATCTCACATTATATTCCCGCAGTATTCAGAATGCATGATTCGCCAGTCTTGCAGCTCGTTGTCCCACTGGGATCTCCTCTCGATGCGCATCAACTCATCGTGAGGAATGAACGCGTTGATGGTCAAGATCTTGAGCTTCAGTTGTCTGGTAAGTTCTCTGATCGTCTCGAGCATCTCTGTTTTTTCTGTCTGCCATTCCTCTTGGGCATCCTGAATCTCTGCTTTGCACTGCAAGCGGTCAACTTTATTCTCATTAATTTGAGTATAATACCTGCTGAATTTTGGTGAACACTTTCTTCAGTTGTTTGGTCTTGGCTTCGGCCTCCTCAGCAAGAGAGGAGAATTTCGTATCTTGAGAGAGGAGCTCCTCTTGCCCCTGTGCCAACTGCCTTTTTAGCCTTCTCTCTTCGATCTGTACAATGTGAGCTATGTAAATGAAAAATGACTGCGATATTGCGCCATCAACAATAACACTCACCGCTTTCTGTTCGAGAGCGTGAGCTTGCATTCTAAGCTCTTGCTCTTGTCTTTCTACAGTATCCACAAGGTTTTCACCTCCGGCGTGCAAGTTGGCTTGCATATTGTGAAGTTTGTTCTGGAGTTCTTCTCTGCCTCTCTGCTGTGCCATCTCGGTCTCCTTGATTTTTTGTAATTGTTCCATGATGTGAGCTCTCTCTTGTTCCAAAATCCCCTTCTGAGTTAAAACTGCAGCGATCACCTGTATCCTTTCAGTGGATTTCGGGGAGTTTCAATTTCTTTCACCTCATTCTTTTCGTTTTTCATCTGATTGATAGTGGCTTCGTCAAGACCAGATTGCTCAACCACTTCTTCAACAATCTCCTCTATCACTTGTTGCGGTTCCTCGATCACTGTACCGTCTGCATCTGTCATGGGAAGTCCACCGCCTTCCTCCAACATCTTCTTAAGCTTCTCAATCTCTTCCTGAAAGAGACGGATCTGGGCGTCCTTGGGGTCTTCATTGATGACTGGTTTATTCTTGATGTTTTTGGCTCGATTTGCGTATCTACAACGAGTCAGAATGAGGAATCTTATCTGATTAAGTTCACCTAAGGGTACTCATAGATTCGTCATAATTGTGCTCTGCAGGGCCCATAGCCGCAATCATAACCGTTTTCGCATTTCCTCCAAGCGAATCTTGCAGCAGACGCGTCAATTTTGAATCTCTTTCTATTTTTAGCCTTAATAAGCTTCTTGATCGAACTCACCTGTACGGAATGTGTTGGGATTTTCCATCTACAAGAGCAGAAATGACATTTCCTAAGGCAGATAATGAAAGATTGATTTTTGCAGCTTCTTTCAATGTCTGTCCTTCGGCTTCCGTCTTACTTTGACGTTCTGAACCAGCCAAATCGACCAGATGTAGTTTTCCCTTTTTAACAACTGGATCTGCTCCCTGGAATTATTCAGTTGATTCGAAGAGGACAAGAAGAGATTACTTCGACTTCTGTTGATGATTCGATGGTGATCGTGAAGATGGAATGAGAACGGGAAGACCCAGCATTCATCTTTGTAAAGGCAACAGATCTATCATGTCAGATGGCGCACAGTACTTGTGACAAACCTGTTTCCATTTCCGATCTCCATCCAATGGTCCATCTCAGGGATTCCTTTGACAATCTTTGCTTGCAAGTCTTTGACGTACACACCAGTATCAGGATGCTCCTTCAAATCCAGCTTCTTCTTGGGATCTGCAGAGAGAAGATCTCGCACCTTGTACATCAATCATGACAATCTGCCAACATTCACTCACCTCCTCGTTATAAATCTCGAGAAAACTGGCTGTGACAAGGTGTTGTGTCCCAGAATTTTCCCCTTTTGTCGCGATGTAATCGAAAATGTGCTCGAACGCATTGGGAATCACTCCCTTCAGATGCGGATCAGACGGAACTCCAGACATGGTGTGCGTTTTTCCTTTTCTTTTTAGGTTAAATACTTTTGATAAATTTATTCTTTACCTGTACCGGTTTGTCCATAAGCAAAAATAGTTCCTGTTCTTTTTCAGAATATTCAAATTTTCGCACAACTCACCATTGTAACCGTTTAAGACACACTCGACGATGGGATATACAGTCTCATTATACACAGCTTTTTGGGTAGAACTATTTTCAGTCATTATCAATCAATCCTCACTTTAACTCACGTGTCATCATAAACGGCATCAAAAGTGAACGACTTATTGCTGTTATCTGCAGGACATTTCACATTGACAATGCCTTTAGAGGTGTCCATGCTCACAATGCTATCATTTTCAGCTCGATGTCATTTCACAGTTATACATACTTATATCGGTTTGCAGCCCTCTCTGTGCCGTTCATGGGCCTGCATCTTATCACGACTTTGACTGCCTCCGCCATCTTGCCTCAAGAAATGGTCGGGCGCAGAACCCAAAAGCTATGTAGACGATATCAACTTACGTATATATTTCCGAAAATAGCTTTGCTCACCCGTCACAAGAAGGCGGGCCACATTTTTGAAACGAAGGTCAGCCAAAGACCTGATGGCCTCACCACCTATGAAGAGAGGCACAAAGCAATATAGTCCAAGCGTTACCGTAATTGAACGCACGGAGGATCCGGCACGCAATAATTCAGCTGTGAATCCAACAGAACCTCTCTTTCAAGCATTTCCACCACATATAATATTCACAAAATATACACCCTATGAGACACACGAGGTGACTTTGGCGCTTCGCAACAATGATAAGGTGAGATCAGCATCATATCGGCATCCATCTGAATCAAAAAGATCGCACGATCGATTTCTTTAACTCTACCTGAATCGACCATTTTCACTGTTTCTGCTACTGCAGAGACGAGAAAGGTGGCGGCTGGCATGTCAGCCTCATATAAAGTCAAATTTGTTCCCGAGTCAAAATCAGATTACGAAAGTGCAATTGTGTGTACAACAGACAGAGAGAAGTTCATCATTCCGATCAAGACGATCGGTGCGAGAGGAATTTTAGACATACCTCCCGTGGTCAAAATGGGCAGGTTTGTGCAATTTTTTTTTTTAAAAAAATTGACATCCAAAGTTGTCCAATCAAGATGGTGACATCAAAAACGCTGCTCGTCAGGTGAGAATCTTCGTTGTAGTTGTCATTGTAGATATCCTGAAGAAGGTAGAAATGTTGGGGATCGTGTCGCCAGATTTTCTTTCCGATGCAGCACGACAGATGGCGACATCGTGAAGGTAACACCAGCATCTGGTTGCTTAGAGGAGAACGAAAGACAACAATTTGAAATTTCTTGCATACCACAAGTGAGCATCTCAATTTTTTGTGAAACACCGACTCATGATTAGCATTCTGGTGATTTAAAATGTGGCATCACAATTGTGTATGATACAGGAGAAGAAGTGGATGTTTCAGTGCAAGGTGTTATCTCTGATGTGGATATTTCGCTGGACAGGGAGGTGATAGAAGTGGAACCTATTTATCCTGGTTTATATTCAGAGACTCGTTTTCACATTCGAAACTCGAGTGATCACAAGGTGGGATCCATCATCACCATCCTCTTAAAAATTATCATCATCAATTTTAAAACGATATTTTCAGGCCAAATTCTCGTGGCGAAAGAGAGCCCGGCAGGAAGAGGAGGAGTATGCATCACCAGACAGATTACAGCTCCAATCTGTTCCAAAGAGGACTTTATCAACGGCTTCTTCTTCGACCATCAGCACACCCCTTCCTCCACCACAACGACAACTGTTTGGAGATGACATCTTTGAGATCTCTCCATTAGAGGGCGAACTGTGGCCCGGCAATCACATCGACTTTGTCATTCGTTTCAAACCACAGACAGAACATCTATACACGAGCAGAGCCTTCTGTGAGATTGATGGAAGAGAGATGAGATTACCTCTCTTGATCAAAGGACAGGCGTTGGGACCGAGAGCTGTATTCTCAGCTTCTGCTGTCGATTTAGGCGATATATACGTCAACACAATCCAGGAAATCTCTTTGACCCTAAAGAACGTCTCACCAGTAAGTTTTTTATTTGATGAATTCAAATTAAAAATATCCGAAAGAAATTTTTCAAAATTCAAAAAATGCAGGTTCCCGCCACTTTTCAGTTGGGGCGGTATTCACAAGCCATTGGATCTAAATTCACTTTTGAGCCTTCCGAAGGAACACTGGAGCCGGGGGAGGAGAGGCCAATAAATGCCACAATGAGGCCCGATAGCCTCGGTGATTTTAACGTTAATTTCGAGTGGAACATCATGGTAAGATATCTCGATATATAAAACAGTGTCTCTACAACGAAAGAAATATTCACAAATAATAAATTTTCGTCATCTCGAGCTAATACAATATTCTGCCGTTATTTTCTTGTATTTGAAAAATAATGTGTATAGACGGCAGCACAACCTCTCATCCTGAATTTTACTGGAAAATTATTCGGCCCGACTTTTGCCTTTGAAGAGAAAGTCATCGACTACGGAATCGTCTCTTACGGCTTTCCCTTCAAACAGGTCAGAGATTCACGCTCGTTGTAGACGGCTCACTCTTCCAGATCGTCCACTTGCAAAACACCTCTGAAATTCCGATGAATTTTCAGTTGTTGATTGCGGCAGAAAGTCAGGCGGAATCTTCTGAATACACGATAGAACCTTCCCATGGGATTGTCCCACCGTACAAAACTCAGGTGGTCAGACTGGTGCTCAAATCTTTGGTCCCACATGTGTACAAGAACAATTTCCTCGTGATGAATGTGGAGTGCGTGGGACAGGCTGTCGCATCCGTTCCCATCATCGCAGAGTGTCGCGTCCCACAGGTAAGTCAGATCTCCTCGAAATTTCGCCTGAATCTGCTCAGATCTATCCATCTACAAACACGATCGATTTCGGCACACTCTTTGCGGGTTATAGATATGAGAAGACGTTGATGTTCCACAATGATACAGATCTACCCGCGATGTATGAGGTCATACCACAGGACGAGCTCTCTCAATTCTCGGCCGTGTACGAAGTGGAGGAGCCCGAGGGCGTTGTAGATGGGTATTCTAATAAGACAGTCAAGATTTTTTTTCTGGGAAAGAGACTCGGTTCCATGAACTTGCCGGTCTATTTTAGGATCAAGGGGAGCCCCAGCCCTCCTATAGAGGTGGCGCTGATGGCAGTAACTACAGGACCTACCGTCACGCTAGATTTCAAGGTGAGATTTTCCGTAGTTTAGCCTGCCACAAATCTTACGCCTTTCCACGAAAACTGACGGAAATTTCACAGAAAGACAAGTTGAATTTTGGGAAGACGCTGGTATTGACAAAGGTGGAGAGGAAGATGAGGCTAACGAATGAATCTCTTGTCCCCGCAACATATGAGATCAGCATCAAAGGCAAACCAAACGTCTTTACCGTGAATTTCGAGCGGGGCGTGATCCAACCGAACCAGCACGTGAATCTCGTCATCACGGTAAGAAGACGTGGAATGTCACGTTAGGGGAATTTTCTGATGGGTACAGGCGTATTTGGATGATACGATCGCGTTTTCGAGCAAGATGGTCATAAATATTGTGGACTCGAACCAATACGTCATCGCCCTGAAGGCCCAGGGGGAGGGGGCGACCGTCGTCGCGCGGGAAAATCTATCCAAGATCTCCTTTGGGAGCTGCTCCACGAACCAGATCTTGAGCAAGGAGATCACACTGGAGAATCAAGGGAGGAGACCACAGGTGGGGATTACATCGTTGTAGATGGCCGAAAATTGATGGAAATTTCAGATCATCACGTGGGTGAATGAGAAAGACAAGAAGAATAAAAAGGCGGGAGGCAAGGAAGGGCTAGAACACATATACGTCCGAGTCACCCCCGACTCCGTCCTGATGGAACCAGGTGATTCTACATCGTTGTAGATGAAGACCAGCCTAAAACCCGCAGGGACCAGCCAGGTTTTCAACATTCAAGGCTTCAGCTCCCACCCTCTTAAAGTGGAGGAGAAATTAATTTGTATAGCTCTAGTGGAGAAATTCAACACGATGTTATTCGAGTCTGAAGTATCAATTCATTTCGAGAATCCATTGTTGCAATACCCGAAGCAAGTGAGGTTCATGTGGGCATACGACCCCACTAAAAATAGCACCATCATGGTGAGTTTCATTCAGATGAAAATAGTCACAACTGAATGAAACAGTCACAAAATGTGTCGTTGTTGAACGGTTCGGCTTTCCCGCTGGAATTTGTGTTGGTTTGCCCTTACCCTTTCAAAACACAAGAGAACCAGATCCGTCTACAACCTGGCGAGGTGACCTCAACCCATCTTTTCCCGCCAAAATTCTCCCGCCAAAATTGACCGTGTTCAGACGACTCAAGTGGAAATCACTTTTGACCCTTCTGCGAAATCAGACCATGTCACTGGGACTTTAGAGAAACAAGTGACAATTTTGTATAGAGAACACCCACAGAGGGATACCATCCACTTGATCGGGGATTTATCCTTCCCAAATCTAGTTTTCGACACCCCCAGGGTGAGTTGTAGATGGATGTCTTCTGTTGTAGATGTTATTGTAGATTGAAATGTTCAGGTGAATTTCGGGTGTATTTTAAATTATTCAGACAAGAGGAGTTACGTGCGGATCACCAACAAAGGAAGTATTCCGGCAATCTACAATTGGTACTTGGAGTACAAAGAGGATGACCCCAAATACATCGACCAACAGGTGAAATTTCACCTAAATTTCACGCGAATTTACCAGCAACAGGTGTTTGACATTCTACCCGTGAGAGGAGCTTTACTTCCTGGAGAGAGTGAGAGTGTCGAATTTATTTTTCATTCACAAACAGATCACAAATTCATCGCGACTGCAACTTGCTCTGTCTCTGGAGGTAAATTTTATCTTATTACAGATTTTAAGAATTTATTTATTTTTAAAAAGAGATTTTATCATTCTACAAGAGCACCAGTTCACGTCTACAACGCCTCTTGCGCGACAATATAGAATAAAAAATGATCTACAATAGGTCCGGATTATGAGATACCCATCAGTGGAGAATCATCCAACATCCAATACAAGATGGACAAAAACGTGATCGAATTCGGTCTCATTCCGTTGGGAAGCACCCAGACACGTGACGTCATACTGTACAACACGGGCAGAGTGCCCCTCAAATTCACCGCCTCGTGCAAGAGCTACCAAAAATGGATCAAAATAACACCCTTCGCCGGAAATGTGGCGGGAAATTCACAACAGAAAATTCAAATTACGTACCAAACGGCGATACCTGAAAAGATTGAGGGAAAGATCCAGATTGACGTGATCAACTTCGAGTCTGAAGAGGTGATCTATTAATAGATCAGAAATATTTAAACTTTTTATTGAAATCCCCAGGTCACATTTTTTGCGGAAGGAGTCTTCCACCACATCATCTGTTCGTTGCCAAGACAACCAGACGCACACTTCACCTCTCTGATCGAGCAGATCCGATCTTCAGATTCATTTCTAGCATACTCCAGCATACGGGATCTGTCCCTCACCAAGTCGATGATGTATGGAAAGGCCACGTCATCAATTACGTCCGCTACTACTTTTACGGAGAATCCTGTGGGCGGGAACAGAGAGTTATCACAACAGGTGAGTTTTTTTGGCTATCTACAATTGTATTGCAGGATTTGGTCAGATTCCCCCACTTCTCGGTAATAAACACGTTAATTACCGAGATTTTTAACGTGGTGCGAGGAATCTGACCAAACTCTGCAATATATGAGACTAGTTTTGCAGATTTTAAAATTAAAAATTCAATTTTAAGTATTTTGAAAATATTTGTTCCGAATTTCACAAAATCTGACACGTTGTAGATGATCGCCATGGAGGCGGAAGCAGAGCGCCTTCTGATCAAGGAGTACGTAGAACGCTCCCTCGAAGCAGGCGAACCCGTCCTCCAGAACTCTCGCCTAAAGTCTAAATCCGCCCTGTTGATGACAGACGACACCCCTGACGCCACGTTCTTTCTGGCCGAATACGTCTGCAATTTCGGCGACGTTGTGAAGGGCGGGTTCCGCAAGAGGTCCTTCCGGATAACTAACAACGGAAATCTTCCGGTTATATTCGAATTTCCGAGAAATATCCGGGACTTTGGGTTGAATTTAGATCCGGAGCATGTGAACAAGTTGGCGGGATTTCCGAAGCATGATTCGCAGACTTTCAAAGTGTCTTTTCAGACGGGGGAAGACACCAGATTGGGCCCGGTAGAGCATCACGTTCCCATCTATCTCAAGGTGAATTTTTTCGAAGCTCGTTAACAACCGCGAAATTGTCGTTTGTTAACGCAGTGATGGATGTTGATTGACTTTTTTAGGATGGGCCTGCCTATAAAATTATTTTCAAGGCGAATGTGGTCACACCTGATGTTTCGATTTCTACCGAGAAATTAGATTTCGGCAAGATCATTGTGGGCCACCGGAAGGTGATTTCCATCTACAACGCCACCTACAACATCCTCAAAAATCCAGGTCATGACTATACAGCTCCAGAACATCATCACCCTACCATGCGAGTGGACCGTGGGAAACCCCCTTCACAAAGTCTCAAAAGAGTTTACGGCCTTCAGTATCTCCCCCTGGCAGGGTTGGCTTGAGCCCGGCGAGCGCATCAACATCCACGTCTCTTTTACCCCGAATGAAGAGAGAAGGTGGAGCTACAGTATTCCTCTAAAAATAGCACGTAATCCCCACACCCACCTCATCGTGTGCAAGGGGGAGGGGGCGATCTACAACTTGCATTTTGAGCCGAGTCCGGTGAAGATCGGACCGATCTTGCCGTTCTGCATGGATGCGGTGGTGACGCATGTCATCAACGACACTGACCTCCCTGCAGAGGTGATTACTTTTGTTTAATTGAGATGTTAAATTGAACACCTGGAACTTATTTGTGGTTGATTGAAATTGTCAAATTTGTACTGCAACTCTGTTGCACAGCTCCACATACACACATCTATAAATCTTCTAAATGAATTATGCACTATTCACTTTTCATTAACTGATTGTAGATCTATTCCCTGGATTTTGACAAGCAGTACCTCGAAGAAGAGGAGGCTTTGAGACAGGCCCAGGGATATATTGATGACGTCATGCTGCTACCACCAAGACAACCGGGGCAATCACTCATCAACATCCTCAACGGTTCCCAAAAGACCACCGAAGCCCGCGAAGAGGACTTGGTGATACTATTGAAATTTCACCGAGATCTCACTGACTTTTCTAGATCCGCAACCCGGTACAGAACAGTGTCCCTCTGATTGTTGATTCAATAGAGGATGGACTTCAGATACCCACCGGACCGGCAAAATACATCATTTTGCACGGATGTCCCGGTATTGGCAAGACCACACTCGCATCTGCGATAGCCAAGCGTAAGAGGCTGGGAATGATGTCTTTGGATGTCGCCGTGGAGACCATGTCCCAAGAACCGAATACTTCTCTCAAGATAAAGAAGATCGCACAAGATAGAGAGGTGAGCTCTATACGAAATTCCACGGAAATTCCGCTGAAAATTCGCAGGAAGATGAGAGCGTCGTTTTAAAAGCTCTTCCCGAGCCTCTTTTGATCGAGATGATGGTTGCCTTTTTAAAACAGACGGAAAGTCCGGCAGGAGTCGTTGTAGATGGGATCTCCTCACAGTACATGTCCCAGGACACGGCAATTACCGTGCTAATACAGGCTCTGGCCATCTTGCACACTACACCCCAACTGGTCGTTTTGAACTCAGACAAATCTGTGATCAAGTCCAGAAAATCCAATGTGTGGCTGGCACCAGAGAGAGCCATACTCGAACAGGTGAGACTCGTTGTAGTGCGTCGAAATGATTTATTTAATTACCATAAAAGTCCAAATATTCACTGAACAAAAATCAAAATCTCATTGTAGTTGAGTTTGTAGATTGTGAAATTGTACAGGTGAGGGCCCTAGGGAGCGTTTCAGAGACGGAGTACGACTTGATGAGCCCAGAGACACAAGACGAGTTCGATTCGAAGAGGGCAGAACTGAAATCCTCCAAGAAAGAGACCGTAGAGGCCAGAAAGAGAGAGTCGCTCGAGTACATGAAACGCGTGTTGGTCAGTCTTTGAGATTCTCCATCTACAACGAGACATTTCCATCTTTGAACCATAATTGATTTTAAAAGGGTGCGGAAGCGCGAGTGAAAAAACTCGCCACACAAAATCAAAGGGAGACGGTCGTCAGCAGAAGGAGGAGGACGAAGACCGGGAGACTGAGCGAAGTGGTGATCCCCAAGACCCCCGATGTCAAGAAGAAGAGGCCGGGGGAGGTGGGTGTTGAGCGTCTACAACGAGGCTCACAATTTAGGTTGTCAAATCAGAGGGGAAGTTGGGAAGCACAACCGTCTTGAACGGAAATGGGGTGAGACCTCATACGAAATTGTATACGGATTGAAATTTTTTTAGAACATGGAGGACGATGACGGCCTCGAACTGGAAGACATCGCACAGCCTTCAGACGATGAATATTTGACTGTCTATGCAGACAAGACTGTTCAGCAATTTCAGACCTCCCTTCCTTCACTGCTCACGATCTTTGAAAAACAACTGGAAGATTTGCGTGGGACAAAAACCACAAACGTCAAGGCAAAGATCACCAAACAAAAGAAGAAGAGGCCTCCCATGTCCGCAGACGGTGAACACAGGTGATGACGTCATTGACGCGAAATTTCACTGAAAATTCTAGGACGGATCCGGAGCAGACGAATTTGGAAGAACAACCTTCTGAAGGAAAGCACATTTTCACTTTTGAAATCGGCAACGCACCTCAAGACACTACCTCAAATGACCTCTGCGAGATCCTGTTCGGTCCAGAGCCAGAGGTGATCACCCGATCTAAAAATAGATCGCATTCTGATTGTAGATGAAGGTGGTGGTCCCCCAGCAACAACAGCAGGTCCAGCCCGTACAACAAGAATCCACGGGGGTGTCACAAGACCAGCCTCTAGAGATCCCACCCCCTCGTGTTTATGAGATCGTCAGGAGACCGAAAGACAGGAAGATGAAGAAGCCGGAGCCGCTGCACTTCACACTACTCACACCGAAAGAGGGAGTTGCCATACCAACGGCAGATGTCGACAATTCGGGACACGACGACAATGAGGACGAGAAGAATGTGAAGGGCAAGAAGATGGTGCAGTAAGTGTCTGCAGATTTTAATATTTGAGAGTCAAAATAATGACGGTTCCTTAGGGATAGAAAGGACATGCTCAAGCAAAAGCAAAGAAGGAGGGCCGAGCCACATTCAGAAGTGTCGAGATATCACGATGAGCAAGTGATGGTCGGATCTATCGGCATCCGAAAATCGGATTGTACCGCGGAGACAAGGTCAGCCTTCACGGATTTTCTTGGAATTTTCACAAAGCAACTCGATCTTTCGCTGAGATTTCTAGGTGGATTATCCCGCCAAGAAGCTCTCGACCCCTCTTGGTCTGTTTCTCAAATGACAGAGGAAAAACGGAACAAAAATTGACTTTCGGGCTTATCGGGTCATCCAAGACACTGTCCCTCCCCTGTACTGGAATTTCCGCGTTTCCCGCCATCAACACGGAATTCAGACATATCTTCTACAATGTGATGATCTATTTTTAGATATATTTTCGGTCGACGCATTGGCTCGTCTACACCTTATTGACCCCTATAGGTCACCTCTCACGAGAATGGTGAGAGCAGCAAGATGACTGCGAAGCCATCACTCGGCAGGAGGTCTAAAGAGGTTGCTCCTGTCCGTCCTTCACAGCACAGACTTTCCGCCAAGGGTTTCGAGTTTGGCCCGCTTTTGATCGGAAAGACAAAGGATCTGATGGATGTATCAAAGAACGCAGATCACATGGAGAAGGTCAGGTTGACAAACGTAAGCTCCATGGACTTGGAGATCGAATTCGTGATGCAAAAAGACACCAACTTGGCCACTTTCTTCGTATATCCAACTTTTGCGCACATACGCAAGGGCGAGGTGAGATCTCATCATCCACCGTTTTGTTCCAGACCTGACTCGTTGTAGACGCAAGAGATCTCTCTGTGGTCATACCCCAAGACTTTGGGACTGTTTGAGGACAGTGTGGTGTGTTTGATACGTGACAACCCAGACCCTTTCTTCATACCTGTGTCCTCTATTGGTAGCAAGCCAGTGTTGGAGACCGAAAAAACCACCCTTGACTTTGGGAGATTACTTGTACGTAATAAGGACACACAATATCTGGTTCTGCATAACAAATCTCCTCTGGACCTATGTTGGAAGATCTCGGGAATTGAGGGAATCTCCGATATCTCGATACCACAACTGTCCGGTGTTATAGAAGCCAACCAGTCATTTAAGGTGAGAAATTTCCGTGAAAGTTCATCGAAAACTGATCGAAACAGGTTCCCGCCACTTTTGAGGCGCACCAGGCCGTTGTACATAAAAAGATCGTGAGACTTGAAGTGACAGATACTTCGAATGTTCTCGGAATTTTACAGAGCATCCCCATCACAGTGACCGCAGAAGCTTACGCCGCCGCAGTTGACGTAACCCCCGTCTCATTTTTTTGTGACGATCTGACACCCACAGCTCAATTTTCCCAAGGGATCTGTCAACCAACTCAATTTTGGCATTTTGAAAGTCTTTGAAGAAGTGAAGCAAAATTTGACTTTAAAGAACAAGGGAAAATACAACATGAATTTCAAGTTTATCATTCCGAACCACACCAAGTTAATCACGATCACACCCATGGATGGCAGTGTCTCTCCTAACGAAAAGACACTCAATATTACCGTCGGCTTCCGTGCTGAGTCGGAGGTACGATGTCTTTTGACTTTTCACGCAACTGCAGGATTTTAATCGCCAGATTATCTAACTCGTTTTAGATTGACATAAAGAATTCTGCAGAAGTGTTCTGCCACCTCATCGACCCCATCACGAACCAGATCATCCACAAGATCCCCATAGGTATAAACGTCAGAGCTGTCTTCTCGCGCTACACCATTACCTCCGACAAAGGCCTCAATTTTGGTCCACTTCCTTACTCCACGAAGCGAATGAAACATTTCAACATCCAAAATGACGGAGAATTTGAATTCAAATTCAACTTGTCCAAATATGTCGAAGGAAGGTTGTTCGCACCTGAGGTAAGCCAGATTCCTGCGGTAACTACCGAGGAAGATTGCGGTTTGATGAGCAACAGCTTCCGCAACCAGTGGCTGATGGAGCAGCGAAGCCAGTAGCAAAGAAGAATATCACTGGTAAAAAGACGGACAGCCTTGTACTTGGAGACTTCAACATATCTCCATCAAGTGGTGTGGTGCCACCAGGAAGCTCCGTGAAGATTTCCGTGGAATATTCTGCAGACGTAAGAGACCGTTGTAGAAGTTATCTCTAGCTTCTCAAAAAATATATTTGCATAGAGAAAATGGAACAACCTTTCGGGTTCGTTCATATCGACACAGTCTACCGCATCCCTTGCCGCACTGCGAAGTCAAGCGTGTCTGAGCGAGGCCAGTACTAAGGTGGGAGACCACTTGGGAAGCCCTCGTGACGAACTC
>KV921136.1:25182-41194 GCA_002081555.1 Protostelium mycophagum | reverse complement strand
AATCTCAGCTTAATTTAATAGGGGAGAAGGAGTTTGAACAGATGAAAGACGGAGTTATCATTATCAACATTGCCAGAGGTAAAATTATTGATGAAAAGGCTCTTGTCGCAGCTCTTGATTCTGGAAAGGTACGTAATATTGATACTGTATTTATATTCATCATCAAAGGTGAAGAGTGCGGGATTGGACGTTTTTGAAGAGGAACCTCAAATTCACCCTGGACTACTCAGCAACGATAGGTGTTGTCTATTGCCTCACATTGGTGGTGCTTCTACTGATACCTATATCAATTTTGAGGTGATCTATACGTTTTAATGATAAAGATTAATATTTTATGAAGGAATTATGCCTGAAGAATATCGACTCGTTCTTCAAGACCGGAAAAGTGCAAACTCCTGTGAACCAGAAAGATCTCATGCAATGATAAATCATCTCTCCTAAATTATTATTATTTGTACAGAGAGGTCATTGGTTGCCTCTCTGTTGTTCTTCTCATAAAAAATTTTATAAGTGTTACAAAGGTAGATTGCGAGAAACTTGCGAATTTTCATGGTGTTTCACCATTTGAGAGGCAAACAGAAAACGCTCACCGCACCAACGGTTGGCCATCCGCAACGAGAACAACGAACCTCTGAGGTAGTTTCTTGCAATATTTACTCTCCTCACTTGCATGATGTCATCATCTGTAATTTGTAAATGAAATGATTAATATCGTTCAGCACCAACCACACATCACGACACGTTCACGTTACGGCATTTGTCTTTCGTACCAACATTCGCACAGATCATGAAGAGTTTATCCAGTTATACCATAGAGAAGACTCTCTCCAAGACTTCCAATCGCGAAGTCTATTTGGCAACAACAAAGAGGGGACAGAAAGTTGTCATCAAAAAGATCAACAAATTGGGGGTGTCGGAGACCCTCATACAAGGAGAAATTGAAGCGGGACACAAATTATCCCACAAGAGGATTGTCAAGTACATAACCGAGTTTGAAGATGGAAATTTTGCCTTTATTGTCATAGAGTATATTAGAGGCCTGGATCTTTTCGCCATACTATCAGTAAACAACTTTGAGGTTTCAATGCAGGAGAGAGAAGCAAAAAAAATCTTTGCACAGCTCGTCGATGCCCTGCAATATACTCACAAAATGGGCTTTGCGGTGAGTTTATTTTTTACCCCTGATTTAAATAGTAACATTTACACAGCATCACGACGTCAAGTTGGAAAATGTGGGATCCTCATACTGATTCATTCTACTTCATTCTAACACATGTCAGATTATGCTCACAGAGAAAGAGTCCGCCGTGCGGTTGATCGACTATGGCCTCTGTGAGAAGATCAGCCCAGGGCAAATGTCTCGTTCCTACTGTGGCTCACACGATTATGTCTCACCGGAAGTCTTGAAGAGGTTCGGACAACCCATATTTATTACCCCTTTCTTAGTGAAACAGACAACCATACTGCCCCTTCAAGGCTGATGTTTGGTCTCTTGGCACTGTCTTGGTGAATTTGATTGTGTCTTATGTTTTCTGACACCTCCAGTACATCTTGCTGTTTGCTGAGCTGCCTTTTGGATTCCAATCAAGAGCGGAGGCCATCGCACATGGACAACCCCATCCCAATGTTGAGTTTGCTGACCACAGGTCTCCTCCTTTCTGTCTTTTGATCTTACTTTCGTCAGGAATCCTTATCATCAAGTATCCGCAGAAGCCAAATCTCTCATGTCTATGTGTCTCCAACCAGATGCTGAGAAGCGTGCTTCTCTTGAGGAGGTATTGAACCATAAATGGCTTGCGAAAGAGGTATGTCTAAGGAGAATAGCATCACCTGATATGTGCAGAAAAAGATATCAGGATGGGCGGCCTTCTGGGGAGGAAAGAAGGCTGAAGAATCTCCTCTACAACCTCCATCTACAATAGTAGTATGATCAGAGAATTTTATAGTGGAGTGGCATTCGAGGAGAAATGAGAAGGCATCTACCGAATATAACATCATTATCTCTAAATCTCTCATCAGATGTCTGTATACGCCTTCCTTCATCCTTCACAACATACCCCATCTAAATATTAATTTTATTTACTCTTCCTCTGAATCTAAAATATCCTCATCATCATTAAAAGGCTCTGTTGTGTTTAGCTGGTCGCAAGACCTCTCGTAAAACAATAGATATGGTTCGGTGTCTTTCAGCTCTTCCTCTGAGCAAATATTTACTTTGCTGTCGTTGTAGTGTTCCCAAATATCAAGATCTCTATTGTGACAGCATGATGTGTAATGTCCCGCTCTCAATCTATAATGTGTCATCAAATTTCAAAATATGAAGCATAAGAGAAACTGACTCGGAGCCGTGGTGAATGACGAGCGATTGCAAACGATAGGTTGTACATCCTTGGACATTCTTTTCTGAGAAGGGAAGCATATCTAAGTTTTCCAGTGGAAATATAATTTTGGTGTCAATTTTACTCCTGGTTGTTCCATTCCAAGCGAATCTCTTCATAACGATGCATATCACCTCAACAGTTGTAAGATATCATAATCAATGATAATATCAGCTAATAAAATATGAATATAATATAATATAATATATATATCTACCTCCGGGAGGGACTCGAATGTGCACCATTTCTCAGCCTTCCCTCTCACATTACATTTTTCACATAATCTATCTTCTATGATCTCTGTTTTCATGGATGATTCTATACATTCTTCCAAAATTGAGGAGATTTTTGGCCTCTGTTCTTGTCTTGTTCTTCTACCTTGGTAGCAGATCAATACCTTTCAATACAAATCTACGCCAATCTTTTTCATTTTATCTCTCGGAATTTGGAAAGAGATGGAGGATGAGGAAATATATATGATATATTACCCTTTGCAAGAGAGACATTTGGTATATCGACCAACAAGTCTAAAAAAGACTCCTTGGTTAAGGATATGTCTTTACAATTCATACACCTGACTCTGTTGCATTTCATCCCTTGGAATATGTCATTAATGGCACTCTTTTGCTCCATATTCTTCTTGTTCTTTTTGTCCACTGTTTCGATGATTTCACCTCTCTCCCGCTTATCAGCAGTAATCAGCTCTAGATGTAATCTGTTCCTCTCAGTATCATAAATCTTTTTATCTTATTCCAAACAAATTCAATTTGGAAAGAATACCTATCTAAAAGTTCAGAAAGAAATTCCTGAGCGTCTTGTTGTTGATAGTTTCTAAACTTAGGGACAAAAGACCATATTGCATTAAGGAATCCGTATGGTGATACGATTGATAATTCTCCCGACCAGATGCATCTTAATAAAGTGTGCAATTGCATGGCCATTGAACTAGATAGATTAAGACTGCTATTGAAGGATATCTACATGTCATCTAGTTTCAATTGCTGAGCTCTCTTTGATTTGATCATGCTGATCATCTCTGCTGTTGGTTGCCTTTTAAATCTCTATTGATGTCAATCTATAAGATAGTTCTCTTGATCACCTTGCTATTTATCACGATAGAAGGAGGGTCCTCTTGATCTAATCCTTGTGGTAGCAGCCTGTACATAAAATACTCCTTGAATTTGACATTGTGTGCCAGACTCTGGATAACGCTGTTCATAAAACAAGTATTTCCCAGATTTCGTAATCCTGTTCTTCCAGGCGTAAGTTTAGCGAGATTTCCATCTGGTTTTCCCTGGGGCTATTGAATGTCAGTACCAATCTTCTCCATATCACTCCATTACTTCTCCACTACTCTCCTTAGTCTTCTCCTCTCCCTGGTCTGGTGAATATGCAAACAACTGTTGAATAAACTACCTTCCCCCCTATCCTTGAGCTCGAGTTTCTTCTCGCAATCGCTCTCCATTTGTCAAAAGCTGATTTCATTATTCTCACCGTCCGTCTGATTCTGACCGACTCTTCAATATCCATGTCTTCTAATCTGTCTTTATTATATTCTTCAATCGACGATCTCTCCCTCACTCTTTTGGGGTGTGTTGATAGTCGACTTGCAACTTTGTCTCAGGTTCTTCGATCTCCTGTCCCTTTGTTTTAATATGAGATTGTATAGATAAACTTATCGAGAGATGGTTACTTCTTACTTCTTTTTTTCTGCGCTTAAGGAGTGGTTCTTTCAGCTCAACTCCCTGTATTTATCACCTTGATATTATAATGTTAATTCTACCTTGACAGCTTGCAGATTTTGTCTATCTTGGACCTGCGCGCCCTCTATTTGTTCACGGAGTCTCTGTATTTGGCTCTTCGTGTTGTCGTTCGAGACGTATTCATGACATAGATAACTTTCATAATCAGCAATTCAGCTAAAGAAGGAAAGAATTCAGGTTTGAGGCCGGCTACTTACCAATGACATAATTTGCTTTCAAGGTTCAAAACAAGAGCATGTTTTTTTATCTCAAAATGCTGTTCTGCGTGTTGATTGATGTAATGTCCACAGCCCATATGGGCGCAACTTAGACAAGCCCAAACATCTTCTGTTGTTCCGCACTCTAAGTCATCAGTTTTTTGCTGAAAATGAATCCAACCTTTACAATGCCACTCTGTTGGGTTCAATATTCGCTTGAAGACATCCACATATCTCAGATTTCGCCCGATGTGCGGGCAGATCCATAAATTTTCATCTTCCTCCGGGCCGACAATCTTATTGGTGGTTTTAGTGCGCTTAGACATCATCCCACTGATCAATCCATCCAACCCAACGAAACGTAAGTTTTATCCATCTACTAAATTATTTACATTCGCCGAAAAGAAATTCCTGTTGTGTTTCTGGAATGGGAATCTCCAGAAGAGATCTTGATCAAAGACGAATTTCAAACACAACGAACAAGATGTACGGAGCAATGTTAAGAACAAAAGTTCGTCATTATAGAGAGTGCTATTTGAGGAAGAAACCAAGATTCACTATACCTCAAAAGAAGCTTTTTTTCTCGCTGCAACAAAAACGACCTTCGAGATTAGAACAGATGGTCAACGAAGGAAGTGTGCAGATATTGAAGAGCGACCAGTCGGAGATCTACATGTTGGGAACAACCGATGGTTCAAGAAGTGGTTATGTTAAAGAGGTGGTTCTTTTATGCAGATCTCAACATGGCTTGTGATTCAAGCCACCTATAGGTGATGGACCTCGTACACCCTTCCATTGTATTTTTAGAAATAGACTCTGCAAGAGCTAACGCCTTGTCCAATCCAAACTACGAAAAGGAGATTGAAGAGGAGCTACTCAGGTGAGCTCAAACAGCACAACACTGTACACTGAAAGTTAAAACCAACTACAACAGAAATATG
The DNA here is from genome assembly GCA_002081555.1 of Protostelium mycophagum. Classification (NCBI taxonomy): domain Eukaryota; phylum Evosea; class Variosea; order Protosteliida; family Protosteliaceae; genus Protostelium; species Protostelium mycophagum. Next base: position 35,915 of record KV921136.1, on the reverse strand, counting down.
GCAAAGGATCCGTCCTTATCCTCTTTGCCTATCTTTGGAACAGGTCTCATGGCCTCTTTAGCAAGAAAGGCGTTTGAGGGAACTTTCAAGAGAGTTCTTGGAATACTGAAACAAGCTTGTATCATACCAGGTACAATACTATACTATATTATGCATATATCATTAATGTGAAGTAGGACTTGAATACAAGGTGGCTGTAGATGAGGCAAGAAGAACCAACACAAAGGTCATCTTTGGTGATCTAAATTCGAATGTATGAGTGTCTCAATTTCTCTTTTTGATTGATAACAGGCAACAATGGAGAATGTTGTCAAGGCTGTAGATGTTCCAAAGATTATGAGGTATTGATATTTCCCTCAACAATAACACTGATTTCTCGAGTGCTGTGAATGCTGTACAGAGAGGAGCGAATATTTCTACAGTGGATTTTGGATTTGACCTCAACCAAGTTCGAGGGCTCTTATCCTCAATGCAAAATGTAAAAGACAGAGATGGTGCCAAATATCTCGGAAAAGAATTTAAGATGGTATTACCTAAAGTCCACAAAGCTTTGGTGATAGATTATAAATGGGTCATCAGCTCACCATATTTCAGATAGAAGATAGAGATCTACATATGTCAAATCAACTGAAGAAATGTCAAGGAAAGGTTGTGGCAGTTGTGGGCATGACACATATGGATGGCATTTTAGAAGAATTTAACAAATTAGATTAAATATACCTTATTGTTCGCTTATACATCACAGATACTTTCACTTCAGAAGACAATTGTAAAAAAGAATTGTTCAGCGCAAATATATAATAGTTCTAAGCTGAAAAATCCTTGGCCACAGTATAATACGTAAGTTCGCTGTCTTTCGGTCCTGTGTTTCTCTTCACGCATAGATATCGAGGGAGAGTCCACAATAATACCAGTAATTAAGTTGCTTGTGTCCAAGACAAACTAGGAGACTGTATCTGCGGTGGGGTAAATCAGAGTGATACTGGAAATAAAATACCTTCGTCATCAGAGGCAAACAGGTTTTCTCTGGACACCCTCGGCGCCGAGCTCTGCTTCCTTTGATCCTGCATTGTGCATTTTTGTTGTGCAATTTCTGCGATTGAGTGTTTTATTTCGCCGAAAGGGTCAATAAAAGCTTTCCAAGAGACGGAAGCATAATAGAACAGTTTTATTTCCAGGGTCTATTTATCATGTACGCTTTTCTTTGCAATGATTTCAACCCAGTAATGATCAGGATCTAATATGAATGCTACTGTCTTCATCCTTCCATCTGTCAATTTCTTTTGCCATCTGCGAAGACATCAGCTCTCATCTCATCAATTTATTTTTATAGAATCATGTGCTCATTGGGATTACTCACTTGATGTCTTCAATCTTTTCGAGTCTGGCACATGCAGCGTCTATATCATCAACAGACACACAGATATGTCCAAATCCTCTGGGGTCAGAGTTCCCGTTATGGTATCCCTGAACCTTTGAATTCTTCTCGCTTATTTATGTCCACAACAACTGAAGAGAAACAAGCTGTGGCTTTGACACAGCACAACAATCTTATGGGACATAAGGTCACAGCTGCAAAAGATGTACAATGGATCTTCTATATCACCTTGAATCCGGGGTCAGATTCGGTACCCCAGTTATGAGTGAGTTCTACAATTCCCTCCCAATCTGAGACGGGGTTGACCCCTTCTTGTGTGGAGGGGGCGGGTTTTCCGTGTGTGTATCCCAGAAAATAAAGTGTGAATTTGGCGGCTTCATGTTCTGCTTTTCTCAACAGAGACATCCCCAAGACCTAAAGGTCACGTTAATAATGTTGTGGTGTATAATGTATATTTTTGTCTAAAATTTTGTCTCCAAAATTATGATAATTTGTTTACCTCTTGGTAGAAATGCAGAGACGGCTTGGGATCTTTGATTCTGATCATAGTGTGGTTGAATCTGTAATTAGAAGTATGCGTCTCATCTTTGCCAAGAGAACCCTCTGGGAACTTGGTCTTCTGAGAGATCAGCTCCAGCCAATAATCTACGGGCATCATTATCATCGTGACGTCAGACGATAAAAAGCTCACTGTCAGGATCGAGAGCAAAGGCAATGTCTTTCTGACGTCCATCTGTGAGCTTCTTCTGAAATTTGACACCAGCAGCCTCTAATCGGTCACATGCTGCTTGAATGTTGTCCACACTGAAGCAGATGTGGCCGAAACCTCTGGGCTCTGAATTGCCATTGTGGTACTTGGCACCTTCTTCCTTCTCAGTTCCCCAGTTGTGAGTCAGCTCCAAGATTCCTTCTCTTGTCGTCCAGTCTTGACCTTTGTTTCCCTGCCATTGCATGGGCCAGTGTGATCATGATTTTAATCTCCCACCTCATACTCAAAGGCCAAGAAGTAAAGAGAGAACTTGGCTTCTTCAAAATCAGATTTTCTCACAAGGGTCATCCCCAAGAGATCTCTGTAGAAAGCGAGAGAAGCCTCAGGGTCTTTGACTCTAGCGAGATGAGCTAGACAATCACATCAGTACAAACCTGAGCATGGTATGGTTCAAGATATAATTCTTAGCGTTGGTGGTCATGATAAAAAGGTTGAAATATGTTTATCGCGAAAGGCTGATCAGACTTCCTTCCTCGAATTTCCGCGCCAATGTCACCACGGCAGACTACAACAATGTACATTAATTCTACAATAATTCCTTCAAAAATCATGAAGGAGTTCACTTCGTATCTCATTTTATTTCTGTCCATTTAAAGTCTTGTATCAAAATTGAGGCCATATTGCTGAGCCTTTATATTTCAGAAGATGAGCGAGTGGGTGGACTTACTTTGGATTATTACTCTTGCTATATTTCTTAAGACATTCTAAAATGGATTTCGTTCCAATACCTGGGTGACGTTTCATTTATGAAATATAGTTGTTTGCAACGATGCAGTTACCTCTTCTTGCTTCCTCTGAGACTTCAGAAAGCTGATGAAGAACATACAAGGCACTCAAGACAGTGTTCTCTGTTGGACTTGATAGGCACCCTACAAGGAGAGGAACACCGTCATTTTTCAAAATAATGGAGGTGTTCAGCGGATCATGACAGAGATTACAAAGACCACCAGCTCCAAACTCCACCAGGTTTGAATTTGGTTCGTCTAAGCAATCCAAAAAGAGATCGATCACCTGTTTATAGGATCAGTTTTGCAACAGAAAATTGATCCTCGAACCTGGAGCCGTCGTAGATGATGATAATTGACCGGATCATACGCAAAATTGGCCAGATTTGCAAGAACCTTCATCCATTAGAGGACAGTAACACAGCAACTTTGTCACTGTCACCTGCTCTTTATATGCAATACTTGTTGTATCCATGAATTCCGTCACTAACGCTTGAAGGTGCCCAAATCTGGATCAATTAACACTGAATGTTTTCAACGAAGAGAATACCTCCCCCTCTTATATTTTCCTTGTCTTTCCGCGATTGCCTCTGCTGTACTGAAAAAGGGAGTTTCTCTATATTCCTCTTGTGAGACATCATACCGCTCAAATGTCTCCATCGATGTCTTGGCAAGATGAGAACGGAAACTTGGATCACGTAAATGTAGTCCAATTACACACGCGCGAATAAAATCCTTAATCTTAATCTTATTTTTTTAAATTGTTCGGATTTGTCCCGCCGCTGTATGCCATCATTTCCTTCCATAATTGTTCCGTCTTCACTGCGTCACCTCTCTCTCCGTATAAATTCATCAGTATTGCCCAGGTGGAGGGATTTGGTTCGATCATGTCCCTTGCCATCTCTTCTCTTGTCCTCTATTCTTTCCTCAGTATTTTATCATGTTGAATATATTCTTCAGGATTTATTATTCGCAGTTTTGATCTTTCCATCACCTTATAATGAATCTTGAGACACATTTTCAAACAAAAAGGAGCTGTAACGTCAAAAATAGACATATACTGCAGCTGTACGGTGATGCAAAAACAGACATATACTGCAGCTGTGCAGGTAATGCAAAAATAGAATGAACGACTGAAAGCTCACCTCTAGTTTCTCGAGGTCACCATCTTTCGCGTAAAGAATCAGTGTGTTATTATAAGTATAAACATCCGGCTTGAAATTCTTCTGTTCCATGAGCCCTCTCACTTTGTAAAATTTTTGTTTGTCTCCTTCCCTTGCACATTGATATAGAAGCGTGTTGAAGGTCACTGTATCAAATCCGGTGCCGTTGTTATTCATGAAAGAGATTATTTCTGCTGCTCTTGAATTGTTCCCCGCTCTAGAATGTAGGCCTGTCGTATTTAGTTCTATAGAACGATACAATTTTGATATTTTTTGCGCAGTACACAGCGTGCTACAAAACACTCAGAATATTGGTATCTAAATTGTGATGTTTTTTGGTTCGCTTGTACTTTGTGAACAAGATTGGACATACCTAAATACGAATTGCAACAATCTAATGTGGGTTCTATATGCTTCTTCAGTTCCTTCCATATCTTATCCGCTGCCTCAATATCACCTCCCGTTGTAGCAGTATTAAGCATGTTCCGGAACAGTAAGACCGGTGGCTTCAAATCTTTCATCTGTTTGATGTCTTCCAGAAGTGCGAGTTGTCTCTTTGTGTTAAGAGTGCGCTTGGCGGCTTCTGCTACACTGGCCATCATTCTGGCGGTGATTTTGATCTTGTGTGTCTTCATCTGATCATAAACCGCATCAATCACCACTGGTTGATCCTCTAATATTTGTAAAAGTGCTATCCAATCGCGATTGGAGAGGTTGCTTTTGATCAGATGTTGTGTGATCACTCCTGCCTTGTCCAGCTCATTCCGCAAAATGTAAAATTGATAGAGTTGAGCGACCGATTTTGGATGAAACTTTGTCTCCTCGAGAAACTGAGGGAGGTCTTGTGTTAAGCCGATCTCTTTGTTCTTGATGTTGTTTTTGACCAGTTCTGATATCGATCTTCGTTCCTTCGACAGATCTTTGGTTGCTGAAACTGTTCGGCAAGGTGAAATAACATTGTATGGAGAATGCGGGAATTTCAAAGGAGGCCAAGTCTGCAATGATATGCGCTGATGGAAGAACACGTTCTTTTGAAAGTAGATCAGCAATTGATTTCATTATGACAGACCCACCTTCAGCACAGCGCCCTTCATGAGAATGACGCACTCACGTGACATTTCATCACCGTTTACAATAGCTTAATAATGACAGATCACGTGATCAGAAAACCAACGGTTCATTTTTTTCTCAACAAGAACAGAAGGAACATGCTGCCCATTTTCAGAGCGAGAGCCGTCTTTCAGAACTCAAAATCAATTCCTATTCAAAGAATTCATTCTGCACAACTAGGGCGACAATTTCATACATCATGTAAGTATTTCTTGAGCCCATCTTTGTTCCACCATGATTAGGAATCTCCCGTTTCACTAAATGCACTTCAAGGGTGATGATTTAATGTGATAATCTGATTTCCTTAGCCGCAACACGAGGACCAAAACAAAAGAACGACAAGAATGACAGTAAGAATAAGAAACACGACCCTTATGAAGTACTTGGAGTATCTATAGAATCAACAGATGTGGAGATCAGAAAAGCTTTCTTCAAGGTCTAAATATTCCACCTGACAATCTCTCACTGATTTGCAGATTGCAAAATTGTATCACCCTGATGTGAAATCCAGCGATCCAACTGCTGCAGCAAAATACAAAGAAGCGAGCGAGGCCTATGAGGTAATCCCACCAAGATGATAAAATCATCATTGATGGAGTTCAGGCGATCAAAAATTCACCACGAGGTGCAGCAGCAGCAGCAGCCCCAGACGCACCGGCAAGTTCAAAGGTATTATTCACCCAGATTATTTTCCTTTACAGCACAGCTCCAAATGTTGCTTCCTTACATTCTCTGTTTCTGTATTGTAACAATTTTAATTAGTCTTGAATTCTAAACGAATAATCAGCACTTGTATGATCAAGAGGAAATATTACAAGAGTTCCAAAAGCCTGCAGGAGGGCAAGGAAAATTCTGGTATCATTTTGCAGAGACAGGTTATTCCTGGGGAAAAGCAAAAGTCGGAAAGTCCGGATATCCAAATCCATTCCAGACGGAAGATAACTATATCGACCCATTTGATGAGCGCGCAATCAAGATGAAAGAGGTGAGCTAATCAAGAGTTTACGCATTGATTTTCTATTTTTAATATTTTTAAAGATTAAATGATTCATAATATTGATAAAACATACACAGTCGCGCGAAAAAAAACAAAGTACAGAGGCGAAGATGGCCGAAATGAACAGGATAAAGGCTGAACAAGAAATGATGAGACAAGCACATAGACAAGCAAAAGAATTAATGGAAGAGCAAGGAGGCAAATCCAAAGGAAAAAAGTAAGTCTCCATCATAAGAAGAAGCTCAAGAAATCAGGAAAGCTCCAACTCCAAGAGCCCCACAATATTGAATAAATAATTCTCCAGAATTTATTGTGCGGTATCATCTTTAGATGCATTTTCCCTCGCAAGTATAGATCTCTTCGGGTCAAAGAGTATGTTATCCTCTGTATTTCTGATATCAAAAGAGTCCTCTATGACGAATAATTTCCCTTGTACTCTGTGTAGAAGTATCCCACATTGGTCCTTCACAGTTCTCATGGGAATGGCCACAGCGACGTATTTTCCATCAGGAGAAACAGTCGGGCTGCCCCAAGTGACATCACGCATGGCGGCCGAGGCATTCTGTCACTGGTCAGGTTTAGATTATAGAGGAACTCACTTGTGCTCGCCACACATTCTGGAAGTGCGGGATAGTCGATGTGAATAGATATGATGTATCCTTGTTTCTTATTGTCTCAGATATCACTCCAGATTGTGTACATCGCTGCCCAGTAGCCTGACACTCTCAATATACTATTTTTGGCAGCAAATGAAAATCGCAGAAAGATACCTGGTCAGCCAAATACTCGACATTGCTCATCCTATTATTTACGCTGTAATTATTCTCTATTGTCGCTTCGTCTACAACGATGTAGTTCTTATCAATATCGGTGATATAAAATTGTACAGCAGTCTTGTTCAGATTACTCAGTTGTAGATCCCCATTATTGTCCCAGCCATAATATGTACTCAAAGAAGGTGTTGAGATAATCTAAATATATAAATGTTTAGAATTGAACAGCACATGAGACTGACCTCTAGATCAATAGCATTCCACTCTGATCCGTTATAGACGCTCAAAAATTGACAGTTTTTGGACCATCTCACGTCTTTGATGGACACAGTTTGTTGTGGTAGTTTCAATATGATACTTCTTACATTCAATAGAGTCATCTTCATCTCCTTCTTACATTGAGAATCTCCTCATAATTCAATAATAACTCACCACATTACGTATGATCCGTATGCTGTGTGGTATTGGTATTTTTGTGGTGAGTATAGCGGTGATCAGATCCGCTTCTTTTGTGTATATATATTGCGTCTCATATTCTGTTGAATTGAATGTTATCACCATCTCGTTTCTAAAACATTCATTTAAATCCTGCAGAACGAGGAAATATTATGCTGCAGAGGAGTTGTAATCAAAAAGCCAGAAGAGCAGGCATACCTGTTTTCTATAGATATCTGCTCAATATTCGAGTATAAAAACGTCGCTTTTACAGATTCACCTCCTTCTACGCTTCCTGCATTTGATCTCAGAATATTTTTCTTTGAATATCATTTATGTCTTCAGTTGCTTATATTTGAGTGTAAATCAACTACATATTCAAGTAGAGTAATTTTAATGTATACCTATTGGGTCAATTCTCTGAAAATGATCGTTGTAAAATCTCAACACCCTCTTCTGCCCTCTTCCATACCAATTGGTTCGAATAATCTATGCGGTTGTTAGTGAAGTGTTTCACTGCATACATACCTCTATTTCTAATGCTTTCTCTCCTTCCTCTGTCTTCTCCTTTTCTTGTGGGTCTGAACCTGAGATAACTCACTTCGAGAATGAAAATTGGTGCTTTATTGGATGTACGCAAAGAGCTGGAGATAATTTAGATACATACCTGACCAATAAGACAGTACATTAGGCAACATTCTGATGGAACGATTGGCAGACCATTTGGCAGCCCAAACCGAGTTGTCTATCAATTGAGAGAAGTAATGTGTTCCGTAACCGTCTGTACCAGGGTCTTTTTTCATTGGAAGGACGTGGGAAGCCAAAAGACCATCCAGAGCTTGGATGGGTTCGATATCATCTGCTCCAGTTCAGAGGAGTTGGGATCAGAATATTTATTAGTACCTAATATGACACATCCTCTGAAAAATGAGTTAAGATCTCTCTGCACTTTCTCTCGATTCGGGTTCAATTCACTCAACTGCTGTATCTTTTCTCGGGAGCTACTGATCAACTCATTGTATCCCTGTTGATATGTCAATCTTGTGCCTGTCTCGGTTCAGAGTAAAACTCACCAGCCACTTCGATTGTTGGATGAAATATAGCAAAGGTGTGCCTTTATTTGTGATAGATGAGCTCCTCAAAATGACTGCTTCAGGCTGAATCCTAGCTAACAAGATACTGCTGCTTTCTAATGTTTCTAGTTTTTGATCGAGTAAGAACTGTATGGCCTTTCTGATTTCATCAAGTTGCCTTAATAAAGAGTCACTTTCGCTCTCAAAGAGTATAAGTGCCCTCTTTATCGCGATGGCTTCATTCCTCTGTGTCATTTTCAATCGTCTGAAATGTGGAAATTTCGGTCTTGAAAATCTTCCGGAATACAAATTGTTTCATCATCTACAACCTCTTCGTTCGATTCTTTTGGTTTTATTTCGCACATCAATCATTCCGGCCACTTCATCCTCGTAACAAGGTAGCTTCTATTCCTCTTATGAATAATAAATTGATTCACGCACAAGATGGGAAATCAAATTACGAGCCATGGACCAAGTCTTGATTATTTCGATATGCCCAACGGTGTTGTCGTTGAAAATCCTCTAGGCAAAGGAAGATTCTTGAAAACGCTGAGATGTATCCACGATGAAGGTATTGTAGTTGTGAAGGCATTCGTGAAGAGTATGCCATCACAATCTCTGAAAATGTACAACGAAAAATTGGCAGGTGAGTCTGACATCCTTCTTGTAGATCATTTTCGATTTCGAGCGAACTCTTTGCTTCGTGCAAGTCATTTCGATTGTCGTGCCTTCAAATTAATTGATTCTGTTTCTGATCGCCCAAGTGATAAAAGATCGCCTCGCGATGGTGGCAGATCCCAATGTGATGGCATACCAAGACTGGGGAGAGACAGAGAAAGCTGGATATATTATAAGACAATATTTCAGAAATAATCTCTATGATCGCATCTCTACGAGACCTCATCTCACCATCATTGAGAAAAAATGGATCACTTTTCAGATCATCAATGCCTTGAGACAATGTCATCAGGCAGGCATAGTTCATGGTGATATCAAGTGGGAATGTTATATATCTATTTCTTTATATTTTATTCACTCTATGTCTTTCTTCAAGAATGGTGAATATATACTATCTTAATAATAGACTCAATTGGTATTCAAATATATTAAAATTAAAATGTCTTCATATAAAAAATTGACAGACAATAGGTGCGAAAATATCATGACAACGAGCTCTAATTGGGTCTACCTTACTGATTTTGCCAACTATAAACCCACTTTTATACCAGAGGTTTGTAATCGACCTCAGTCATAAATCCCGTAACATAAAATGACGACCGATGAATATATTCATATATCCCGTAATATATTTATTTTGGCAGAATAACCCGGCAGATTATTCCTTCTTCTTTGATACATCGGGGAGGAGAACCTGTTATATCGCTCCAGAGAGAGTATTTCTCGGCACACCGCCAGAGCAACAAGAGTTGGACCCTTCGATGGATATCTTCTCTGCTGGGTGAATACTTAATCTCAGGATTCACAACAGGATCGTTTTGACGGAAAGGCAGGTGTGTTATTGCTGAACTATTCCTGAATGGAATACCCATATTCACGTGGTCACAACTTGTGGCGTACAGAAACAATCAATACGACCCTGAATCTGAGATCAGCAAGATCCCCGATTTAGAAATACAAGATCTAGTGAGACATATGATACAGAGATCCCCCTCATCCAGATTATCTGCAGAGGGTTATTTCACTCAGTGGTCAGTTGTCTTAAAATGATCAGAATGTATTCAATGTAAATGATCTGATGGGAGGATAGGAGCCTTCGCGCCTGGCCCGCATATTTTCCCACACTGCACGCATTCATCTCAGATTTGTACAAATGTGATCCAGATGACCAGATCTTCACGATCAAAAAAGATTTCAATATGCTACTACAGAGGTATGTATAGAATTCACGATTATGCATCATAATTATAGATTCATGGGGAATCCGATAACACAGGAGGGAGCACCTATCGATATTGCAGAGCATTTGATGGAAGAGAAGGAAGAGAAGAGCATAGAAAAGCAGAGGAAGATCCCAATCCCAAAGTTGTTTTCCTTATAAGATGTTGTTCTCATTGAAAATATAGGTTGGAAAATTTTCAAACGGCGTTGAATGAGAGATATGCAGAGGAAGAGCCAGGTATCATCTCGTCACATCTTTTAATAAATCTCCTCAGATGTTCCTCCCCCAGATCCAACATTTAGTCTTTTATTGCAGACAGAACAAATGATTGAGCATCTCGAAAATGATGAACCACGTGTGAAGATTATAAGAGATACGATAAAACAGGTATGTACATTATTATTATGTAT
>KV921136.1:0-14128 GCA_002081555.1 Protostelium mycophagum | reverse complement strand
CAGGAAATTTGGCGCCAAATTCAAATTTAAATCATCGGAGATGAGCACCCACGCAGAGATCACCTCTTCTTGGAAGGCGATACCAAGTGTATCCCTCTTAGCAGAGCCTTCTAAATCCTTCTCACAAGCCGTCGGAAAAGACTTGCGCTTGAAAGATTTTGAAAATGACGAAAGTAGGTCTGTTTGATTTTGGTGGTCGATTTACGAGTACAGATTGCTCTCATCTGCAGTTGCAAGAGGGAGTTTTTGTGGTTGAGAAGACGAAGAGATCCAGGAAGGACTATGGAACCACCTACGCAATCAAGATCAGCAAAATCAGACAACCTGATCTTTTAACAGACGAAGCTTATCGTGAACTTAGACTTTTGTTGCGTCTGACATCTCTCACCCAAGAGAACAAATGCCACAACTTTGTTCATCGTGGGTCACAATCATTTTCATCACTTTGTGCCAGCATTTAATGCTTTCAGTCGAGACATGGAGCAAATGCAGAGGACCTCTTCAACTTCCCACTGCTAATCAGGGAGCTCGCAAGGAAAACCCTCTACCTCAAAATGACGACTACTACCTGGTTTACACTCTGGGCTACGCCGATGAGGTAAGCTTAGAGATATAAGATTTTCTTCTGACTTCCAATAGAACCTGTACATGAGAAAGAATAATTTGACTCTGGATGAGGTCAAAGAAATATTTTTCCAAGTCTTCTTTGCTCTCCAAACCGCGCAGAGAGAATGTCATTTTGTGCATGGTGACCTCCATCTCAAAGTGAGTCCATCTTTTATGTTTATACCAATGTTTTGTCACCAAAAACCTTTGCGCAAAGACAAAAATCAAATAAAATAATCCTATTGAACAAACTTAGAACATCCTATTATCAGAGGCGACAGAAACTATGGCTTATGGCGATGAAGTGGACCACTTGGCCTGGTACACCCAGAAATTTCACGTGAAAATCGCCGATTTTGGCCTTTCAAGGGCGACTCTCGCCAAAGGCGAGATCATATACAACCCCCAGAATAAGATATCGCACCTTTTTTCTGCGACATCTGATCTGGATTACGTTTCACAAGGGATGAACAGCGTCCGTCCTGTCGATTTAGAGGGTCATCCTGATGGTAAAACTCTGCAATATTTTTGTTCATTCGATACATGTTCTGAGATGATCTAGCGAGCCTTTGGTCACATCTTCGATCCAATATAGAGGATGTACCAGTAGCTAAGATTTTAAGACACCCGTTTTTCAATTCACTCATGATCAGACCACAGAATTTGCACACAAGAGGTTTATTTTTATTTTTTGAAACCCTGTGTTTTTCAAATCAATAAAATAATACGTATTAATTTAGAAGGGATGAGAACATCTACAACGAACGGTGAAGACAAATGGCTGAGAAGTGCTGACTTTGAAGTGAAGAACTTTGCCGACGCAGAGGAGCGATCATCTGCCTGTCAAAAGTGGCTCGAAACCCCCGTTCGAGGTGAGTCTTTATATTTTAGAGATACGAAAGTTGACTGTTGTAGATGAGCTACTGCCTGGAGAACAAGTGTTGGAGGATAGACTCACCGTGGCACCAGAGAGGTTCACTTCCTCAGAGGAGACACCCAAAAAGAGAAAAAGACCCTCGTCTACAACGCCACGCAAGCCCAGGACCCCACAGGCACCGAAAATTCTCGGAAAGGTCTTCAAAGGGGTCCATTTCATCGTGACAGGATATGAGCAGGAAGAGACTACTCTGTGGGAAGACGAAGATTACGGTAACCTCTTTACTTTTTATTTGATGGATCTTCTACAATACTGAATCAAAATAGTCAAAGAGAACCCTCAGGCACACTCTGTATGCAAAAAAATTGTACAAAACAGTGGGACAATACTGCACACTCTATTGGCCATATCTACAACCAGCAGGTAAGAATATTATCTCGAATTTCTACTGAAATTTCGTAGAAAAAGAGGAGCGAAGGTGGTTCTGATTTCGAATGGGCCTCAGAGAACTGCCAAATATTTGATGGCGTTGGTTTTAGGTCTCGAAATTGTTCACCTCAACTGGATGGAGCACGGTGTCATCTTGGGACAATTACAAGATATGGAGCCGTACAGACTTCCCATGGGATACTCTTTTCCTGAGAAAAGATATCTTTACCGGTAAATTTATTCTGAACCTCATCTTTTCTGAAGAAGACAGCGAGAAGGTCGAGCCTTCCATTGTTTTAGAGAATGAAGGGATTCAGCGCGTCGAAGTCGTAAATCAAGGTGTAATTCCAAAAGAAGAATGGAAAGATGTAGTGAGGTGAATGTCTCAGAATCCATCTATTTGCCTGACATTTGTACAGATCTGCTGGCGGGAAGACTGTCGACAGGATTTTTTCTTCTGAGGAAGTGAATATTGCCATCGCGATAGTGAAGCCAGACGCGCTCATCGTGGACCGATGCGAGAAGAGAAATAAGATGTCGGCGAAACTTCACGTCAAGTTAGTGAGCTTGGACTGGCTATTTGAGTCGGTGATGAGACGAGAGATGCAAGACACAGAATATGACTGGCTCTCTACAATTGATCAGACCATCCCTGTCGAGGAGAATGTAAATTGTTCTAATTTCCATTCAAGTTACTGAATGTGCATAGCCTCACTATCTCTCACCTCAGATCCAAGTTCCAGAGATGAGGTCAATCGATGTTCAAATGACAGAAACCGTTGTAGAGGAAGAGTTGATCATTGTGACGGAGGCAGATGTGGAATCGTCGAGTGAAGAAGCCGAAGAGACCCCACAAACGAAGCATCGCAAGTTGGATGACTAATATAAACATGATCTACATTCTGTGCTTCTGATGTTTTAATTCGCATCTTGGTCAGTTTTCAAATAAATTAAGTGATTAATTGTTCAGTCTACAACCAAATTCCACATCCGGATCTCATCATTTACAACCGATATGGACGGTTACACAGAGAGAAGGTTGAATCAGGCTATGTACCTTTTGTTGGGGTCAGCTTTGGCTGGTACTGGTGGTGCTCTCGCTTTTTTGGGGTGAAAATGTCTCATGATCTAACTTCTTCACATCCTCACTATTTGAACAGATACCGCGAGAATCTGAAGATCAGATATATCACAGAAACCCCTTTGATGAGTTTGGATGACTTGAATAAGCACACAGATCCCTGGATGGAATGGAAACAGACACCAAAGCCCGCACCGTATTTCATGAAGACATGTGAGATCATTCCTCTGATTCCTCCGACGAAGACCATCATCTTTTGATCCTGAGTGTTCAAAAGTTGAAATTGTAATATAATCCAGATGGGAAAGTGGCATCAGAGCAACCGCTTACAGTAACAACTGTCCGAGAAAAGGTCATTGCTTATGGTGATACGTTCGCAGGGTGTCTCATATGATCTGATGCCATAACAGAAAAAAAGACCATAGAAGTTTCTGTAAATCCTCTCAGAAATTTCATTCAGAGAGCTGGAGATAGGAGAGAAATACAAACATACAGATCGACTCCCTATTACATTTTCGAGGGTAACACACGAGCGGCAGTTAAGATGGTGGATGCAAAGCCTGAATTAGAGACGATATCACTCAAAGAGGAGAAGACTGCCAGTGCTGTTCTGTCGTGTCTTCTCAGCCCTTTCATGTACTACCCCTAGTGAGTGTTTGTCTCCCAAAGATTAATTATTAAAAAAACAAAGCAAGACGGTTACTACCGAGAAAGTGCTGCCTGTTAACAGAACAATATTCATCACAGGAATGATGAGCAGAAGAAAGAGTGGAGAATTGGAGATCATGGAGCCAAGGGATTATTATTGGGATCCCAAGTTCCCATGCATCATCTCATTACAAAATGAGGACGAGGTGATTTTTTATTCTGAGCAGTTTGAAACAATCTCCGTATATATGACAACCTGATTTATTTTATACATAAAAAGATCTTTTATTAAAATCGAGAAAGAGTGACGGGGTACCAGGTTGTCAGAGAAATGAAATACAAGAGAAATGAATACCTCGCTGCCGGAACAGTTTTGACAACACTGGCATCTGTTGCTTTATTGAATATCTTTAGGCAATAGAGATTTATGCATCTTCATCTTTTGCATGAAGTATCACTCTGTTCTTTATCTGCTCAACAGTAATGTGATAAAACGACCAAATATCCATGTACAAATAATTTATTCTCTGTCTTTACATGCCAAAAGAGAATCTATTTTTAGAACGACCCTCTGTCCTCTCTTTGACGAATTTGTGGGATAGTACGCCCTTGATGTCTATTCTCTGTTCTTCATTGACAGACAGCATCCTCCCCACCAGGTGTGCTGCCTCAAAGCTCATTGGGTGTTTTGATGGCGGGCTCACCGGTTGCAGACCTCGCACCAGACAGTCATAAAAGTAGCGTTGTTCGAATGGAACCACTCCTTGCAGCATGATATAGAGGATGATGCCCAGTGACCAGACATCGGCTTTTGGGGTGGAGTATTGCTGCCGTAGAAGGATCTGTGGGCAGGCGTAATTGGGGCTTCCTACCCATCGATCCCCAGGCTCATCACATCGTGTGGCGAGTCCAAAGTCGATGAGCTTGGCTTGGCCTGAACCCGTGATCATGATCTGTCGATTATAAACATTTGTTGGAGCTTTTACACCTACGTTTTCGGGCTTGATGTCAAGGTGGGCGATATT
This sequence comes from Protostelium mycophagum, assembly GCA_002081555.1. Taxonomy (NCBI): domain Eukaryota; phylum Evosea; class Variosea; order Protosteliida; family Protosteliaceae; genus Protostelium; species Protostelium mycophagum. The sequence continues at coordinate 9,462 of KV921136.1, read as the reverse complement.
TCGCTTGTGACAATAGTCTATTGCGGAGACGAGGCACTTGAACAACGCCCGAGCTTCGACTTCTTTGATTGGCTGAAAATTCCGTCTCTCCATATACTCAAATAAGTCGAAGCCTGGTATATACTCCAACACAATATATGTGCAGCTTGAATCCTCGAAAGAACATCTAAACTTCACTATGTTGTCGTGTTGTAGCCGACGTCCAGCCTCTATCTCAGCAGTGATCAGCGGAAGAGTGCGTTCTGTTCTGCGTATTTTTTTTATGGCTACGAGAAGTCCGACCTCTCTTTGTTGACCGAAGCTGACCTCCCCAAAGCTGCCAGTTCCAACAGACTTGAAGATATCGAAGCTACCCAGCGTAATAGAATCCAACTTCGCGTTTCTGACGGGTTCTATGGAGTCTATTCTCTCTGTTGGGGTCCTCTCTATCGGCGTAAAAGGTCGTCCAGCGGACGAAATACCCTGCAGCTTCTCTTTAGAACCCCTGCTGCTGATGACGTGCCGAAACGAGCCGACTTTTAGTGGGGTTGCGCTTGGCAGTTTCAGTGTTGGTAGCTCTGGGCAAGGCATTCTTGGTGCGCAAGCTGTATTGTTTGAGAGTGGTCTTGGATTGGTTGGCAATCCGTCGCTTGGATATTGTGTATTTAGTACTTAATACTTCTTTGTGTCAGTTGATTCCTCGCAGCTGTCAAAATAAGTCAGGGTGGAGCAGCTTTTCGACGAAAATCATAGCTGACACTTTGAAAATGGATACTAATCCTGACAGATTGTTTCTCAGGTTATATTAACTCAGTCAAAGTCAACGGAAGCACTTTTTATTTTGCGACAGAGGAGATGGGGACAAAGGGGGTGTTTGCGGCGACGACGAGAGTGCTGTGAGCGTGGGAGATGTATCCTCTTATGTACCCAGAGTAGATCAAATTGGCCAGAACACACTCGACTTCGTCTTTTTCCATGTCCACCCCCAAAAATGCGAAAGCGCGGACGAATTTATCCAGCGGGATCTTTGTGTCCTTCACCACATTTGCGCTGAAAAATCAGTATGGTATCATATAGGTTTGCAGATCGTCAAATTACAAAAAAACTCACATTTTCTTGAAGAGAGTGCGGTATACAAGAATTTTGGTCTGTTCCATAATTAAAAAGGTCCCTTTTCTGATGAAGAATTTCTGGTGCTCCTTCATGGCCGTGGTAAATTCACGCAAATTTCCACTGCAGATGGCCCCGCATATCTCTTTGAATTGGGTGAGTCCGTAAGCCTCCAAAAGTGAAGATTGAGGCATTTTTCCGCCAAGTATTTTGGCGGGAATTAAATACAATAGAATTTGTCTGTGAAGATTAATATTGTACGGCACAAGATAATATTGATGTTTACTTTTTGTTCTGGTGGCTGTTTGCCTTGCAACGTTTGAATGCGAACTCGAGATCGGCCTCTGCCTGAAAATAAAATGAGATAAAGCGCAGAATGACATCACTTACTGCTTTAAATTCACTGTTGATCATGTTTAATCTCCCAGTGTAGAATTTGTATGTCACCCTCTGCTTTCTTCAGTATTTAAAAACAATAATCGTATAAATAAAAGGAGGAATATATCACCAAATAAAAATAAAATATTGAACAAAATAACCTGTCCAATAGGATAAACTTCCTCTGGTGGAGAACCCTTGTTGCTCAATGTCTTGATCAAATTTTTACACAGACGTAATTTGTTCAACTACATGATGACGTCACCACACATCACATCTCATCTCTCAACTTACCTGGAAATATATCTTGAAGAGGTTATTCGCCACACCCAACATGGCTTGCTTTCTGACGTCATCACGCGATTGAACACAAGCAGAAAAGACAGAGTTAAGATGTCTTGCGGCGTCCTCCAACTTATCTTCTTTCTGTCCTTTTCCTCTGAGCTCTCGGTCTGCCTGATATGTATTTTAAAATTTGAAAATATAAGTTGCCGCCAAAAAGTGACAGGTATTAATGTGCACACCAAGCGGGCGATGTATCTGAGGTCCAAATTGATTGCCTCCAAAGCGGGATTTAAATTACCCATTCGAGGAGCTGGATCAGCGAAAATCCTCAACATCTCGCTGAAATCACCGATTAGTAAAACATATTTAATACTTTCGTACTTGGCTGCGAAGAGTTGTTGCAGATAAGCTTCTACGTAGTTCTGTCTTCTCAGACTAATTATGGATCTCAAATGTCCGGAAACTACCTGTTGATTATGAACAATCAATGAGCAGATAACAGGTCATCTTCACAGATCAACCTACTTTATCCCAGCCTGGAGGGAAATTACCGGAACAAAAATTCTCGATCTTGTCTGGCTGATGATTGTCAGTGAAATTGCCAAGTCCAGAAATTCACCTCGACTCTGTCTAATTGTGCTTCGAGATTGGAGAGTTGTTGATTCAACCTTTTAAAATTGGAAAGAGAATTCTTTCTCAACAGAGGAGCCAATTCTACTCCATTATTTGAGTTTGCAAATTTTTGAACAGCTGATGCGTAGACATTAAGATCCTTGCGCAAAGTGACGTCCATCGTGCTTTATCTGACAAGCCTAAGCTTTGAATGTTTGATCAGGCCCCAAAAAACTTGGTTTGAGTTTTGGAAATGATGGCCTGATCTGACGGCAACATCTACAACGCCAACCACTTCATTTCTGAAGACATCAAAAGTTGCACATCCGAAGGACCACTCCCCTTCCCATAGAGTGATTCACGCGGCTCTGACAAAATCGAATCCGGATCATGACGACGACTCCTACGCCTGGACAAGAAGCTCTCTCATACATCGAACAACAGGGAGAATGGAGAACACGAAAAATCACTCTCTTTGGGGTCGTTCGATCCTTCCTCTCTGAGGTGAAAATAGGACAAGATATGACCCGTGTATCCCTTCCGGCCACACTCCTCTATCCCTTCTCTATGCTTGAAGTTTTCTCTGCGAGAGAACTGGGTGTCTTTCATCTCCTTTTCAAGCTCAATACTGAGGACGATCCCTTTCAAAGAATGTTACAGGCAGGTCTTTTTGACGCCATCCTTTGATCAGCTCATATTAAACCAGGTTGTTCGATGGTCCTTAGGTTTCATTCAGAAGGAATCATGGCACAAAAAGCCATACAACCCAGTTCTCGGAGAGGTCTTAGAGACGTATAATGAGACTTCCAGCGGACGAAGTGACTTCATTGGAGAACAGGTCACTTACGTTATTTTCCTTTTCGTATTCTTCCAGTGACTGATTTGATCAGGTATCCCACCACCCTCCTGTCTCTGCTTTCATTTTGAAAAATGATGCCGAAGCCATCTCTTTGGAATGTAACATCTCTTTCGGAGTCAAGTTTGGAAACAACATTGTGACCATCGTTACTGAAGGAAGCGGTTTCATCAACGTTGATAAGAGAAATGAGCAGTATGAGCTCGTTAGAAAGACACCAGGAATGGTCATCAAGAACGTCATCTGGGGAACACGTAAAATGTTCTGGGCTGGAGACGTCTGTATCACCTGTGCCAAGACTGGTCTTACCGTTAATCTCAGTTTCAAAGAGTCAGGAAGTGATAATGTGGTCACTGGTGCCGTATCGACCACAGACGCCGAGGGAAATGAGATCGAAATGTGCACGATCAAGGGCAACTGTGGAGGAGAAGTTTTCATGCAGATGAATGGAGGTCCCAAAGAGATGTTTTTCGATGCTGGAGGTGGGTGCTCATTTTGATGAAATGATTCACATGTACCGCAGCCATACAGAAGCCGGTGACTCATTACAAGAAGTGGGATGAGCTCGAGCCACTCTCTTCTCAAAAAGTTTGGGCCGAAGTCAACAAGTAAGTTTTGTCCCTCCATTTCTATCTTTTGTGCTGAGACCGCGTTGCGCGTCTATGTTCTTCAATTTAGATATTCATGATGAAATAATAAATAATTATATAGGTACTCCATCATTGATGACATGCCCAACGCAGGTAATCACATCCAACAATTACACTGAAAATCTCTAAAAATAGCAGACGCACAAAAGAAGGAAGTGGAACAAGCACAGAGGGAGAGATCCCACGCAAAGAAAGAAAGGGGAGAGGACAACCTGGCCAAACACTTTGAACAGACATCAGATGTCGGTCTCTGGGTGTATAAAGGCAAGCGAAAGGGTACGACGTCGTCTTTTTTTTGCGACGATATCAGGACAGTTGGTGACGTCATCAGCAGTGGCACCGGTCGCGATCCCCATACAGCCGTCTTATTCCAATACCTCTGTACAGCCATTGGGTGCTCTCCCCCAACCCATTCCTGGAACACAACAGACCGCAACGTACTATGGATCTACAACGCCACCCTCTAGCACTCCCCCCGGCTACCTCCCAACTTACTCCTCATCAGGTAGATTGTGTTTATATTTATTAGATTCAGATTCTTTATTTGCATGTATCGAAATAAAATCGAGTTTTTACAAATTCTCTGCAAAATGACAATAAAATTACAAATCAAAATGTAGTAGATATTCTGCGTATGATTTATTAAAATTCATGAATGACATGATGTAGCTCCCTTACTACTCGTGGATGACTCTGGAACTGCCCCACAACACAGCAACCCTCACGTTGCAAGCTATTTGGCCACTTTGAACCACAACCAACAAGTCACGGTGGGTCCCGATATCATCATTAAAATAATTAATGCGTTGTAGACTGCACCGCAGAGTCCTGTTGATGAAGAAACAAGGGCACGCAGGGCCACTCCAACGTCAGGAAACAGACCCACATTTTTACGCAATACTACACAAGGAGTGAGTCTCTTTTTATTTTAAGATCGCATGTGGTGTAGTATGTAACTGGAAAACAATGGAGTTTTTTTGGTGTTTTAGAGCGAATTATTTCGCTTCGATATTTTTCTGACGCGTTGTAGAACACCACATCTCCCAGGAATGGAGATGGTGCAAGGATTCCCAAGTTGCCTGATGACGTCAACATCAAGATGAGAAACTCCATGAAGATATGGATCAACCGTTTCTTCGCACTGCGTCCCGGCAAACTCATCTATTTCAAGGTAACTATGATTAATAATTTCCCACAATCATAAAATAAAAATAACCTCATAAAGGATGACAAAGAGATGGCAAAGGGAAGATGTGTTGGAATTATCAGACTTGCGGACTGTCACATAAGAACGAGACCAACACATAAGGACGGTTTCTCCTTCAAGATCTGGCATATGATGAATTACCCGATATACCACAAATACGGCCTCAAGGGAGAGAGTCTTAAGATGGCAAAGGTCCCCGGTAAGCTCCACATGATGTCATCCCATTAATATTATCACATACTCTTGCACAAAAAATAAACTACACGAGTCTACCTGCAGATATCAACGCTTGTACCTGCAGATATCAACGCACTGCGAGAAATTGCAGAAGAAATATTCTGAGGCAAAGAATATTGCGATAAAAACGCACACGGATGTTGTAACAAGGAAATAACGGTTATTTATTGACGTGATGATAGTGGGATATAATTATTGTATATTGAGGGTGACGAGTGAGCAAGAGAGAAAAGCTTGGATGGACGCAATAGAAGGGCAGATAGAATACGCAAACACACACGACCCCAACCCCGGCCGCGGCGCATTGTGAGGAGAAATCTCGTGATCTCATGCGACTGTTTTTTTCGTTTCATCCCAATGCGACCACAGACTGACGCGTTGTAGAATGGAGGATGTTGTCGACGATGATGAGGACCTATATAGAGGATCTAATATGGAAGATTTGAACGCCAAAAATGAAGAATTTCAGAGGCAGTTAATGGACGGATTGAGCAACCAACAGCGCGCAAACACGCAAAATATTCAAACACAGACCATCCAGCAGATGCAAAATTGGAAGATGGAGGTAGATGGTGATTCGATATCGCATGTGCTGAGTGATGCAGGTGGACAGCAAGTTGGTGAATATGGAGAGGAGAATTATGGCCTCCATTGCGGGAGGAAAAGATAACGGAAAACTGAAATTGTCCTATCTACAACTGATCATTGTATTGCTGCTCGCATTCCTCATTGCCAGATTCGTGTGAACCCACAATTAAATCTCCAAATAAAACTCTGAATTAATTTTATTTAATATTGTGCACCAGATTGACACGAAGTTCCAATGTTCCTCGGAAGTTAAGTAAATCAAGGGCAACTTAGTGTTTCCGTGTATCGTATGGCAACTGGTGAGGTGGACAAATGGAAATAAAAACATGCGTTATTAAATAACAACAAAAATCAAATAAACGCTAACAAATCAAAGAAAAGATCTTCATTGTAGATTATTAATCTTGCAAATTGACTTGGACTCCAGGAGCAATTTTTCTGACCCTCCCAACAATCACATCCTGAACCTACACACGTCATCCAATGTTTATTCAAGTACGTGCACAAACAAAAAGAACACAACTCTTTGCCACAAAAAGAAGCGACCGCATTCATCGTGGAATATCAGGGTCCTCACCTGTGCCCACGCCTTGTTCTCTAAAGCCCTGTGCCCTCCGTTGATGAACTCCATGATCTTATCTCTCAGCGCTTTCTGAATGCGCTCGATGACTTGCATTATCTTCTGTTCTATATCACCGAAAATACCTCTCTGTCCACTGTTGAAAATATTCCCGCCAAGAACCTATGTCTTTCAGTTTCACTCGAATGAAACTGGATCACGTGACCTGTTCCAGAGGCTCTCTGAACCTTTCGGGAAGTAGAGAGAACAATGTCTTCTCGATTTCCCCGAGTATTCTTTGGAATTCCACTCTGGTGTGGCTCCTCACTACAGTCAGCCCTTCGCCCAATTTTTTCGAGAGGAATTGGGTTATTGGGTCCCCGATACCACGTTCTGAGCCTCCTGATCATCATGTTAATGATGTACTTGACACTTTTGTGATTTTTCATGTCTGTTCTGCGGCTCTGCCGCATTATTTGTTTGTAGCTCTGCCGCGGTATTTCTGCAGCTCTGCAGAAAAATTCCAGCTGTGGAGGTAGTGAGATAGTGATCGATTTGAAATTTGAATTTCAACCGTTGCCGCCAAAGAAATCGCCGCCCACACTAGATATATCCCGAGCTGACACCTACTTCAATCAATCATATTTTCAAAATGGAGAATAACATACCCCTCCATGGAGCTGCCTCTTGACACATGTCAAAGCGGCAGTGCACATCAGGTTGGCAAGAGGAGCATGAGCGTTGGACATGATCTGCTCCAATATTGCTCTCAGCTGAGGCATCACCTTTCCCTCTTAAAAATCATTTTAAAATTCAAAATATTCACCTCGCGGGCTTTTTGCATCGGGTCGAGTTTGAAATTATTTATCTGCTGCGCGATGTTTCCAATTTGGCCTGCTGGAAATGTGTCATGACGTCATCGAGTGGTTATATGACGTCATCACCTGCACCACCCTGTTGTTGTGCAAACTGAGACACGACGTTCAGAGCTTGGTCGAAGATGGAGCGTTGTTGGTTCGCGGTACCAACCGGGTCGTGCACGTTGCCAGAAGGTGGCACAAATGGCATTCCTGGCACATGTCATTCCATCCCATAATGAATTGAGAACTTGCAACAAAATATATAATTCTTGAGCATTAAAATATTGGTGGCGTTGTGACGTTTTGACAGCACAGAGGACAAAATTTACCTCTCTGTCCGTACTCTGGCTCATTAGTTGGGGGTTGTCCATATTCAAAACCTCTCTGCTGGGGCTGACCGTAACCTCCCTGGGGTTGACCGTAACCTCCCTGGGGCTGCCCATAACCGCCTTGGGGTTGACCGTAACCTCCCTGGGGCTGACCATAATAATTCTGAGGCTGGCCATAATTGCCGGGCTGGCCATGGCCTGGCTGATTGTATTGTTGTTGATTGGGATTATTGAACATCTGCCCGAACTGGTTAAAAATGCCACCGACAGGATTAGATCCACTTCCACTCGATCCTGCATAAGATGGGTCCTGGTTGATGGCGATAAAAACACTCACCAGTCAGATGGAGGTCGCCTACAGAGGAGAGGTTCTGAAAGACACTGGGATCGCCGGAGATGATCGCCTGAAAAGTGTCTAAAACATGATTCTCGAGGAAGTTGAGAGTATTCGTTTGAAATGAACCGATCTCTCTGACAATGACGGGTTCGATCTCAGGTGCAAATCCTAAGCATTCAATATTGAAATGACGTCATCGTTGGCACCACTATTAATATGACATCTACTCACCGTCTACATATTTATCCAAAGGGCTGTGAAGAAAGCTGGGCAATCCAAAGCCTCTGTCTGAACCCTCCGTATTGTTGTTCGTATTGTTGTCGTTGTTGTTTTGCTGCTGAGGTGCTTGTGAAGAATTAACTCTGTTTATGAGTGCCTCAGCCTTGTTAAAGAAATCCATGATTGTGTGGGTTGATGATGTCGATCGTGTGGAATACGCATTTCAGACAGGTCCCGGGTTTTGTTCAGAAAACTCGTTGAGAGATTCTAACACCGCGAAGAAAACCATTTTCAGTGTCCCGCCACATGACAACCCAAAATCACGTTCTGGCACAAATCACCACCAAAGAAACACTCAAAAAGGTGTTGTAATTTGTTGATATTTTATATTCTGAATTAATACTAATTTTATTATGAGAGAAGAGGTGGATGTTGACCTACAAGGTCTGGAGGGGACAGATGTTGATGTTGTGCCTGTGGAAATTATTCAACAAATAACTGTGAAGCACAGATTATTAAATACAAATTGAAGTTTAATGTTTATTATAAAGATCGTGTTTTTCTTGTTTGTCTTCTTGGCCATTCTATCTCTTCTTCTTCAGAGTAACTTTGTGTCTCATTAATGGTGGGTTCATTTGGAGTTTATTCTACACAATTGTACAAAAAGATTTTTTGTATAATTGCCACGCACAGCAACTTATATAAACAATTGTACAAAAATGTTTTGCACAATTGCTGCAGTAATTTCTATAAATAATTGTCCAAAATAATATTTTGTCTAATTGATGTGGGCAGTAATTTCTATAAATAAACAATTGAAATTTTTCTAGAAGAGAATCAAGAGCACATTATAAAAAGCTTTTTGTGATATATTGCTGCATACAGCAATTATATAAAAATAGGTGTACAATTACCATATGCAGCATATTACAAATTTTTTTGTGTAATGTATTGCTGCATATGCAGCAATTGTACAAAAATGAACTTTGCTTGTTTAGGTGCATCAATTGCCGTGTTAATATAAGACTTTGAATACAATTGTTTGCATCAGCATTATGACAAAATGCGTCAATCAACCTATCAAATAATGATAGATAACATACACATTAACAGACCTTGACCCGTGATCATGATCTGTCAATTATAAACATTTGTTGGAGCTTTTACACCTACATTTTCGGGCTTGATGTCAAGGTGGGCGATATTTCGCTTGTGACAATAGTCTATTGCGGAGACGAGGCACTTGAACAACGCCC